>JAWDHC010000188.1:0-59881 GCA_036172615.1 Curvularia verruculosa
TTTTTGCAGAATCCGGGTGCGTCCGAGCACCCGGATTCTGCGCGCAGCCAATCAGCGCGCCGCACGCCGACTACCTCAGCCAGCGCCGTGACAAATTATAGTATATTATACGCTTTTATAAGAGCGCGGATAGACTGTTTTGAATTATTACGATAAGACGTAATAGTAAGACTTAGTCTGTCTTCACGGGAGGTCTGTATAGAGCGTTGTTGTCGCGGCATGGTGGTGGTTGTGGAGAGAGTCCCGTCAGGTTTGGTGGGGTGCCCAGCTTACTGATCTGCCCAGCTTACTGATCCCGCACGTTATCACAGCTTGAAGGGCTACAGATTTCGAACACTAACACGAGTCAAAGCAATGTAAGGCAGTGCCACAAGATTGGTACTGTGACGAATCGATAAGCACATGCGGCAAGACTGCGCATTTGAGCACTTCATGCAACAGAGAGGAGGCTAGATAGCCCGAAACTCTAGAGATAAAGTTGTCAACACTTAAAGTGCAGAGAGAGCGGACTACATCGTCGACAGCTAGCCAGCTAACTACCACTAAAAACAGAGGCTTTTGTTGTGCATGGAAACACAACACCAATGGTCCAAATCATCCAGTTGTGTGAATGAGGATACTCTATCAAGATTGAGATGGATATGAAAGGTCGTAGAGAGAAAGCTGATGTGATTTTACATATATGAATGCAGGAACTATCCATACCTTATCAAAACGCGACCCAGAATGCCTGACATGACCTCGCGCGCTCTGCTATTTGCTCCCTAACTATCCCACAACGCTCTGGGGACACACTGAACCCTAGAGATGAGCCCCACATGTGCCCCAATCATGCTTGTGTGCGATGCATTCAGTATAGTGGGAAGATAGGCTATCCGTCACAAACACCAATTTGGCCACTAGCTATCTGCCACAATACTGGTGCAGGTACCTAATGTCATCTTCAAAGATAGTGCTGCCAATTATACTCAGGAATAACTCGCGATAGCGCGATTCTATCCTGCGCATAGATAAGCAGCATCGACTACGGCTTCTCGCGCTCGTACTAAGCGATCTACATAAGTACCGTGCTGAGGAGAGACCACCCAGTTCGCCT
This sequence comes from Curvularia verruculosa, assembly GCA_036172615.1. NCBI lineage: Eukaryota > Fungi > Ascomycota > Dothideomycetes > Pleosporales > Pleosporaceae > Curvularia > Curvularia verruculosa. The sequence goes on from JAWDHC010000188.1 coordinate 1,097, forward strand.
AAGCCTCATGTGTTTGCCACACCTAGACTCGCCCACATGTATCAGGTGGTAGGAGCGAAGGGAAGCGAGGTTATGCAGGTAGCACGTGCACAGACGATAGCCGAGCGTTGGGAGAATATTGAAGGTATCGCAGACGTAGAACACGAGGGAGCCATGCCTTTACGAGCCTAGAAGTACAGGGTTCAATCAGTGGAGTCGTTATGCAGGTGAGGGGACCAGCAAAATGTGGAGATTGATGAGAGCAAGACGGCAGGCCTCTAGAAGGAGATGGTCCTTCGAAGGATGAAATGTGGCGGCGCGGATCAATGTCCGCGCCGCGTCAGCTGTGTGCCAAGCTTGTCTGCCAGATCGCGGCTGTAACCGAGTACTAGGACTCAAGCAGACTACATCGGCATCAACACAAAGACATATTCGTCCATCTTCAATTGTCACAGTACTCTACTTCGCCAATATATATTGAAACAGTAGGCATTTATAATGGGCTAGATGCCCTTCTAATAGCTCCAAGATGTAGTCTCGGGTCTATCACAGAATCCGGGGGCGTTATGATGCACCTAGATGCTGCTTACCACCGAGCAGTGTTGCGACAACGCGCTCGGACTCTTGGCGGAACCTTTCTCTAACAACCCAATACGTACCTCGCAAAGTAGAAGCAGTTAGCTTGTTATCGAATACAATATCTGGTACACCAGGCATCCGCTCCACGGCACGCAGCCCCTTAACTCTGACATACCACAGAGGCCAACCCTCGGGACGCCATCGGGGACCCTTCAGGCTAGCAGCGCCTAGAGCACGTGTAGTATACAAAACGCAGTCCAACCGCTTAGTGGATTCGTCTTAGTACTATCTTTGATATCTTCATTCCCATCTGCCGAACCTCTCACATCAGGGTTGTTTTGCGCCGGCGGCGGTGGGGCCGCTCTCTGTCCGGTTTTAGCGTCTGTCCGAGAGCAGCTGCCTTGATAGCCAATCGTTCACAAGTAGAGGGTCTGTCTATCTGCCACATGAAATGCTACAAATTTCAGATAGTGCTTCCGCTTCAATAGGAGATGCTATCAACAGAATCCCACTAGTTATAATCATATTCAACTCGCACCTTTGCGGCAGAGGGTACTCAGCTTTGCCGACGAGTCAGGTTGTGCATCCCCCGGACCGCTCGGGCCCTTAGCCTCAGCATAAGGTTCAACGATACCATGATTAGCAAGAGACGGCAAATCATTTAGCGCAAGAATCAGCCCCAGACGTCCCACAGACCATGACCTAAGACCTCCCCACATCCCCAAAGTGTGGAGAGGTGGGCATCTAAGTTTGGCGACCCCGCGCTTCGGTCGGCGATTCAGCTCTAGTTTGACATGCAGAGACAATGCACTCTAACTGCCGGTACCATATTAAACAATGCCCTTTGAACATGCGTCCGTGCCAAGCGGGGGCGTGGTTAATAAGTACGCCGTGTTTCTGGCTGTGTTCGAATGATGAAGACGCAATCGTTGATCCGAAAGCACTAACAGTAGGGAATTTCATACGTTGGAATTAATATCGCCATGGCGAAAGGCCATCAAAACAAAGAGTTGCTCGCAGCGCAAGCACAGTCAAAGGTTCATTTCGAGGATGACACGCATCGCGCCGCTATCGAAGACAACCCCGAAACAACCTCAACGACAGCCAGGACATGGATCTCCATTTTTGTGCGTCTCACACTCCCTTGAAGTAACCAACATGTACATACTCTTGACAGCATGCTGACCAAAGAATGAACGTACAGTGTATGGCCGCATCCTTCGGTCCAGCAGTCCCCCTCCCCTTCACCTGTATCGCCGCCATCGTCGTCCAGGTCGCGCAGGAACTGGGGAATGATATGGATTTCGCCTGGGTCGTCGGCGCCTGGTCACTAGCCAGTGCCTGCTCTTTCTCTATTGCTGGCCCCCTCAGTGATGTCTTTGGTCGCAAGGTCCTTGTGCTTTTCGGCCAGATAGTTGTGCTTATTGGCTCAATCGTGGGTGCGACAGCTCAGAGCGTTGCCAGCCTGGTTGCAGCCGAGGCCGTCATCGGCGCTGGAGCTGGTTTTGTCTTTGTGTCTTATTCTGGAGCTACAGAAATGCTGCCCAACAAATGGCGATCTGTTGGTGTTGGCATTCTCGAAGGTGGCATCATGATTCCTTGGTAAGCCCTTCTGATATGCCCCTGATGTGTACCGTTCTCCAGTGCTAATATCGCATGTTTCACTGCAGGGGCGCTATTAACGTCCTATTTGCCAACATTCTCCTCAAATATTCCACTTGGCGTTGGATTTTCTACATCTCCATCATCGTCGAGGCCATCACGTTGGTCGGGACGGCCTTTTACTACAACCCAGTATCCCGTCCCCGTGGTGACTATGACAAGAGCCGATGGCAGCAATTTCTCGAGGTTGACTGGCTCGGTCTCGCACTCTTTACTGCTGGCCTGGCAACTTGTCTCGTTGGTCTCACCTGGGCCGGTTCTGCAGACCACCCTTGGGATGGAGCATCGGTTCTCGCGCCCGTGCTCCTCGGCATAGCAGTTCTTGCTGCTGGTTTTGCTTATGACTTCACCATTGCAAAGAACCCTATCTTCCCGCTAAGGCTTTTTAAGTTGTGGCGTGGATTTATGTCCATCTGCGTCGGCCTGTTCATCTCTGGCATGAACTTCAACTCGCTCTCCGCCCTCTTACCTCAAGGTACCTTGTACATGTTCACAAATGACGGCATTGAAATCGGTGTCATCGCCCTCCCCAACAACATCGTCGCCATCATCGTCAGTGTCATCATTCCAATCTTCGCCCACAAGATTGGACACATCAAGTGGCTATTTGTCATCGGTATGGCCTTGCAGGTCATCTTCATCGGAGCAAGCGCAGCCACCGTTGCCCCCAACAACAAGATGGCCTGGGCTTTCGTCCCAGCTTTCGGAGTTCCCATGTTCCTCATGGTTACCATTCTGGGCTATGCTATTGCTAGTCTGCACGTACCATACTCGCATCTTGGTGTTGCCATGGGTCTTCTAGGCACATTCCGCTCAGCTGGTGGCGCCGTTGGCAACGCCATATTCAACACCATCTTCCAGAACAAGTTCAAAACCTACTCTGGTGAGATTATCCCTCAAGCTGCCATCGCTGCAGGCTTGAATCCGGCTGATCTTGGCGCAATCATTCCTGGCGCCATCACGTATAACATCGGTGTGCCGTACGAGGCGTCCCTGGCCTCAATCGAGGGCATGACACCTGCCGTTGCGGAGGCATTGAGAGCCGCAGTGCGCCTGGCATATGGGCGGGCGTTTAGATTTGTGTTCTATATCACGATTCCATTCGGTATCGTGGCACTTGTTGCGTCATTCATGGTTGAGGATCCTACGCCTTACATGACGAACCACACTCAGTCGGCGATGGAGGGACCAGCAGTTGACCCACTAAGCTTGAAAGAGGCTGGAGAGACGGAACAGGAGCACATTGAAACTATTGAGGAGCCCAAGAAGATTGACTGATAGTTTCTGAGATTCCTTGTTTTGTGTAGTGGCTATACCACTCGGAAATCTGGTTGTGAAACTATTCAGCAGGGTTGTAAAGTAACTTTTGAGATTAGATAATGTTCGTTGAGCTTGTATTCATGAAATATACAGAATTCCAACTTTTACCCTCCTATAGTAGCTCTTGCCCATATCGCCAACTTCTCGTGCGTACACGTTGCCCATTTGAAGCACTTGCGTCATATGGGGTCTAGAAGAATCGTCGACTGAGCGATGGGCTATAGGATTCAGTAGTCATTTTAGCCAAGGCATTGCCTTGATAGGTTATTCCAGTTAGTTGATAGTTCAACTCACTGTATGGCTTGTTATATAAATAGATTCTGGGGATATACCCACTGAGAAGCTTCCTAACGTTATCTGTATAAAACCACACACACCCTCTGTTCCCCCTATTATTTGCCTCAGACTCACGTTACCTACGTTGTCAAAGCCAGCTCCTTTTTTATCCAAATGCAACACGTCTTTACTGACTAACACAAGGGTTTGAACTTTCCAATTGTGGACGCCTAGAAAGAACTGCGGACGCACAGCAAATATTATGTAGCCTATGAATTTGAGTCAATTTCAGCAAGCCTAATGAATCAGAAGTCTGCGTCGTTTGCTATCCCCTGGAGATGAGATGTTATATATAATCCGCAACAAAACAATATGATAGGAACAATGGCGCAGTCGAAGAATGTTTGTCGCCGAACGCAAGCTCTGAATCTCTCAGACCTGGTCATTGAATCGGGCTCATTTATATTCCTGGGCCTACTAGTAAGTTTGATTAGCATGAGCTTTCCATCCATTACGTCCCTTTGTCGTTCTTTCTGCTCGTACGCCAATCTCAGGTTGTAGTGAATATAGCAGAACCATTGATGGGTGTTCGTAACCTAGAACAGAAAATTTAGGGGGTGTCATGGCAGACAACCCAATGACGTAGTGTTCAGTATTTCCACTTGTCATACGATAGTGCACGGGAGACGGGTGTTGAGTTCCCCGATGGCGATTTTTTGCTTTTTTTGCTTTTTTGGGTCCCTCCTCGGCCCTTCTGGACCCTTTCAGCTTTTGACAAATGTTTATAGCTGACCAAGAATTGCAAGATTGAAGGACATGTTTTAAATACATTGAAAAAAGAAAGAGAAAAGAAAAAAACATATTGAAGAGCACAGGGCTGGGAGAGGTCTTAAAATTGAAAGAGTGATATCCCGGTCACTCTAAGAGTGCAAATGTGGCTATCGCGAGAGAGTCGCAGACAACAAACAGGTGGTGGCAGGAGCAGCAAGCATCATGTCGACGAGAAAGACCAACAATTATGAAGACATCTTCTGAATAGACCATTATATTCAACACTTGCATGTCAGAAATGGTAAGCCAAGGATGAACGAGCCTTGTCTGTTTACAGGATGACATGTCGAGTAAACCGGCAGAAATGAGCGGGGGAGCTGCATCGCAACGCCCAGTAACGATATGCATGCTCTGGATAATATTTTAGGCAGGAGAATCCCACAGAGTAATTGTAGTCTGTAACTGAATCAGTAAAGGTAATATTGCGAGGTTGGCATCCAAAAGTTACTGCAGTGTGATGGATGAGAAATTAAAAATGTTTTCGAGAGTCAACATTGAAGTACTCGCTTAAAATCATCAAGGGTATCCTCTTCACACAATCACGCAAGGAATTGCGATTATAGCAACCAGCGTAACAAATTCTCACGTGACTCGGTAGCACAAAGTGTAGTAATTTGGCGCTAACATAGCACCATCTCAATGTTACAAATGCATACTTGTGATATACTACTAAACCAACAACCCTGTGATTGACGTACTTATTTATTAATCAGCTGTTTTTGTTCACACAATCTATCAAAACACCTAAGACACAAAGCAGAGACATTAGCTGAAGCATAAGAAGGAGACATTGACAACACGGATAGCAGCGAGAAGCAGCGAGATTTTGTTCTGATAGACTAGGTTGCCATTTATCGCAGAATCAATTATTCAAGACCAAGAGTCACAGCTTTCGACTAGATCAAACTTCTGCGTGCTGAATCCAATTCCTTACAAAACTGTTGTGTAGTCTATGCCGACCCAAAAGCGCCCAATTCCACCATCTTTCGTTGACCAGCCTCATCTTGTACTTGACTCTTTCCACGATATGTGCTACAAGCCAACATAGTAGAGCAATATGCTGCGTGCGGAGCAAGTGATTGCGTAGTTTGTTTGAGAAAAGCTATGTTGTCTTTGTTGCAGCTTTTATTCTTTGATACATAACTCCTGGAGAAAGGCAAGTTCAGAATGAAAACCCACGATGGAAACAAAGCCATGTGGAATGTCGCTGTGTAAAGACGGGCCAAGATTTAGAGCTTCGCGTAATCTAATCAAAATATGCCATATTAGTATGTTACAGATATCTACACACTTGGACAAAGTAGCCAAACTCATAAGACAGGAGAGACTTACTCTACAGGTATAAGCGCTCCTACTTCTGAACTAAACTTGCTCATCCCGAAGCTGCGATAATTTATCTTTGCTTTTGTGTGAGAATTGCGTATTTCTCGTCAAAATCTCCGCTCTCAAGCAATGCTAGTTGATGCAATCGATGACTCTTGCACTGCGTTCTTTCGTCCGTCTTTATGTTTTCCCTCGATAGCTAGACTAGCGCGTTTGGCTACTCTCTTGTGCTGTTCGCCCGTATATTTGCTTTTGACAGCTGGATCGGCGCGCCTTTCTTCTCTCCTGCTCTGTCCGGCATGCTGTTTTTCCTCGACAGTCGGGTCACTGCGTTTTGCTTCTATCTTCTTCTGTACAGCGTTATATTGGCCCTCAACACCCAGACCAGCGCGTTTCGTTTCTCTCTTCTTCTTATGTCTATGGTATCTGTCATCGGCAGCCGTATTAATTCCGTTAACCACTACGCCCGTTGCAATCTTTACCCCTGCCTCAGCTGCCCCTCCGCGTTCAACACCCAGCTCCAATACTTTGTCAACGCCCAGAGTCCCCAAACCGAGTGTCGTTAGTCCCACGGCAGTGTTAAAAGCGGCTGATCCCATCACATCTCGCTTACGAATTGTAAGTTGCTCTCGATCAATGTACCGCTTGATAATTTGACGCTTTTTTCGAGCATTGTAAAAGCCTGCAGATCCAATCGCGACTCCTATCATACTAACACCTGCAGTGAATACCAACGCTGATCCACCGAGTGTAGCAGAAGCGGCCGCGCCGCTAATGCAACGTGTATAGTGATTCCATTCGAGGCGTAGCTCCTCTTCTGACATTTGAGCGCACTTTCTATCATATTTATCGAAGTCAAATGGCATTCTCGTATTGGAAGTAATGCTGTGTCCGTGTGTGCAAGAGGGTTTTCTAAGATCAGTATGTGGAGCCGATAATTTGCACTTGATTCCTCTCCATTTGGGTGAACATTTGAAGTGAGGGGTTGGGCTCTTTACCGCTAATCTGAACGTAAGCGTACACGTCATGTATTGGATAAGCGAAGTGGCTAGGTAAGTATGGAAGTTACCCTGCTAACTTTAATCATATCTAAACTTAGATTAACTTTGGACTCGCAGGATAAATTTTGAGAGTTCTATATGTCAAGAATAAGTGATCCACAGCTTGACCGCCTTAGTCGAGGTCAATCCCTCCCTTCTATATGCCACCCCATAGGTCGCATTTCCACTAGCCACTTAAAATAAGTTGCTTCGCCCTGCTCAAGTACGTGTACGGACGTGGGATTGAAGAAATGATCTACCAAGATGTCTATCATGATGACAAGACAGGCTTTCCTGCGATCTACACACAAATCTGACAGACAGTGCTTACGGAGAAGAACGTCTAGGCTGGATTCTAGGCGAACGACGCTTATCTTATCATATCTATACCCCCATCTGACAATCCCTTGTTATCATCCAGCAGCCGTCTCTCCACAGATAACTACTGAGGATGGCATCACATCGCAGACAAAAACAGTACATCCAGTACCATAGCTTAAACAATAGGTACTCTATGTCCAAAACAGAACCTCTCAGAGTTCAGAGAACGTAACCACTGTGACCATCTGCCAGCTTGCCAAAATCGCTCAGTAGGCAATGTAATCAGCAAAAATTCTTGTCGAGGAGAATAAGAAGTAACGACAAAGTACAGTGCATCGAGGAAAGAAGGAGACGAAACAGCATTGCGGTATCAGTTCTGGTAAAGTCACGCAGACTCAACCGGATTGTTAGATAGCTCTATATGCAGAATGGATACTTGTAAAGGCTAAACAGGCTAAGCGTAGTGAGCGACGCTAACGCGCGCTGCTAACAAACACAATGCGCCATACTCATCGCCATAACGGCTTAGTTTAGATAGAATAAATCCGGCCTACATACCAATATTTATTAAGTTTTAATTCGTAGTTTCAAAGTCGTCGAGTAAAGCGTCGTGTCAGCCTTAGTGGGATATGCGGCTTATTATGGGATATGTTAGCCATACGAACCGTACTCGTGATTACTGCTGAGCGGCTCCTTTGTCGCAAGCTGGGGATATAGTCTGCTATTCGCACACTCTACACGTTTACTATACCAACTCTGGTTTTGCATCGCTGTGGTTGATCGCGACAATTTGCAAGAGGCTGTATTTAGTATATAGATACAAAGAGCAATCGCTAGGTAATAACAAGACTGCGTTCCATCGAGAACTAACTGACTACCTCAAATGGTCTTTGTTTGCTTGTTAGGAGAGAGTTATGCGGGCCGAGTCTGAGCGCTGATTGAATTTGGACCACATGGAATACGAGGCTTATTGTACGGATTTTACGGGCAGCGCCGGTATATTATTTAGAAACTTTCTGAGGGGTGTTCAGTTCATCGTAGAGACAATTAGAAAGTGGGCAAATACGGTAGAGAATGAGCCTGTCATTGTTTCGGCGGTAAATCGGTAGTCACAATGCTACCCCTGTCAGCAGGAACTTTTGAAGTAGAGGCCTAGAATTAGTTGGAACTATTTACAAAAGACGGTCAATGTTAGCCAGTACCGAGCTGTGAGTGAACAATGCTTTGGCTGGAACGGTCTTATATATTAAAGACTTTACCGCATCGGGGCATTAGCGATGGAGAATTGACATCACACGGCAAGGCCACCACATTCTCCACTTGGATGCAGTGCCGCAACTACGATCCACGGATCGGTCTCTGACTCTTACACGGTCAAATCTTGACGCTCCACAAAAGAATGCTCATCTCTCCAGGCGTGCCGTCGCAATTCGCATGGTATCTAAATGAGAGGAGGGTCGTTTAATTTACCGTCTTGAGGTAGCGGAGAAAACATGAAACGGGTGCAATAAGACTAACCAACAAAGTTTTAAACATCATTCCGTGCACCTCGTAATCGGTCCATCGGATACATTTTGTTGGCGGAATTGGATGTAAAATCCTGGGTATGTACTCCGTCATGAAAAGAAGATGACGAGTCTTCGAGGGCCTAGTACACGATGCGAAACATGAAACAATCTGGTACCACATTGCAGGGCTGGCTCCACTGTGTCGCTTATCTGTATGCACTCGGATCTTCTGTCCCTTCAGCCACCAAGAGGATTATCGTGAATACTTTATAAAGCCAAGCATATGATCAAGCATTCTCTCCAGTCTTGGTTGTTTCATTCACCCAACTTTTGATCTATCTCTCACCTATCCCAGTCACTCATTTTTCAGCCCCACAGCTAAACCAGCTTTCTAAAATGGTCCAATTCATTTCTAGCTCTATCGCAGCCATCTTGGCTTTGGCGTCTTTTGCTTCTTCTGCAGCTCTTCCTAGCACTGATGTCAAAAGAGCTGGTGCTGAAGAGATCTTCAATGGAGTTACTACTTGGTACGGAAAGGATTGCGGGGAGGAGTCGTGCTGGCAGAAGGGTGCCTGCGCCTTCGTCGACTATACAATCCCCGATACAATTGACGGATCAACCTGCGTTTCCGAAGTGATCTGGAATAGCTCATACCATTGCGGTGCCTGTGTAGAAATCACATACCAGGGCAAGAAGAAGATTGCCATGGTTAGAGAGTCCCCAGGAAATACTTTGTTGACTTTGTTACTTACAGCATGATAGATCACGAACAAAACCGGAGGTGACGCACGCCACTTGGATCTATCGCCAAACATGTTTTCCAAGATCGCAGACAAAGGCCTTGGCGAGGTTCAAACAAACTGGAAATTTGTGGAATGCCCGATCACCACTCCGCTTGAGATCCGCATGCACGGTGGTGCTTCTCAGTGGTGGTTCGCGGCCACCGTCGTCAATGCTAAGCTCCACACTGCTAAGTTGGAGGTCTCCAGCGATAGTGGAAAGACGTGGAAGGCAACTACTCGTAATATCAACAACTTCTTTACGCTTCCTGGAAACGGCGGTACCAACACAAAGACTGCTTGGGTTAGGGTCACTTCGGACACTGGCAGTCAAGTTGTGGTGAAGGATGTCGATATGACTTCCGAAAAGACCACGAAGGGCGCTTCAAACTACGAATAAGCCAGACAACATTTCCACTGACACCTACCGGGTGACCTTGTCAATTAGACCCCAAAAACCCTATCAGAATTCTTTATTCTCTTTATATAGTTAAATTTTCGTATATAGACATAAAATCTCAAAGCTTTGACTTTTTTTCCAAGACGGATATATTTTAAAATGACATCAAAATCCTGTGATTTGAATTGAAAAAGCTGACGGGGGTGGTGACGGACATATGATGAAAAATTGCGGAAGGCCCAGGCCTCCAGTTGAGCTCATAATCATGGTCTTGTTTTAGACGTGACTCTTCTTGTTAGAGACATATCTATCTGGCCAAGGCTGACGTCTATCCGAGTTCACAAGAAATGACTACTTTATGCGAGATAAGATGCGATGCAGACTGGGGTATCTCTTGCACTCGTCGGCAACATTACTATTTAGTTCGAATGCAGTACTATATAAATTCTGAGAGATTTTGATATCAGCTAGTAATGCAAACAATCATATGTAATATATCAATATACTGATTGCGCTATCAACAGTTTTTCCCGTCGCATCTATATAAACTCACGTTCATTTCGAGTGACTGTATTTCTTTGCTACTAACATGCCTGCTGTGTATGGGACTTTTGGCTTTTGCGTGTGATATGTATAACCCTGATGAAGCGGGTTAAGGATGCCTGGCAGTTGGAATATACATTGATAATTAATAAATGAGAGAAGTGATTCCCGATTCTTTGAAAGGCACCCGAACCTTTCGAAGTTGGCTTTTGTCGTTATTTAGATTACCAATACAAATGACTTTTACCATTGACTGTATGCCTGTCATTATAAATTTAAAAATTGGAATCCCTTGTACATACGACCATAGGAAACTGAAAACAGAATTCCCCGTTCGATCAATTGTACTTAAGCAGTTTACCGGCGGATTAGTAGTCAGGTGGGTGACCACTGGCGAATCCCCGCTGTCGTATGTTTTAGGATTCATTTTTTGCTCTCCCTTTTTTGCCGGCAACCAGCCCAACCACCGCCACCTAGCTCCATCGGTTGAACATACAACCATGTACTTAGCGTGAGCACACCAAAATATCAACAAACAGATCCTCTACCCAGCCGCATACACTAGTACAGTGTACACTCCGCGTCTCGCCAGACAATCGGGTAGATTCGATGTTTGAGGGACGCGTGATAATCGGTAGCTTCTAGGGGATTTGAGTCGCGCTGCAACACATGTTAACCCATGCTTCTTCGCGTTTTACAGAGTAACCTTCTCGAAATGCTAGCGCATGTTGGACGCAGAAAATGGTGCAGTCACGTGTTTTCTGTGGTGGTGGAACGTGCGGCTGCTGCTGATTCGCGATATTGAGGGGAAGCATGTTGGTGCTTTGTTGGTGCACTCATGTGTCGATCGTAACACCGTATCAGGTATCGGATAAGAAATAATTGTGAATGAAATTACCTCTAAAATCAATAACACTCACTCATGACCAGTTTGCTATATTGTGTTCAAACATGTATACATTCAGGTCCTTCTAGTGCTGACATAATAGTTCCGCTGTCAGTCGCGACACGCGGCGTTCGAAGGATGCACGCCGAGATACGTTAATACCGGCCAGGTTTCACGGCCCCAATGCCAATGTGTCTGACATGCCGGGCTCGCTGCACAGTTCCCACTGTTGCAATGACTCTGACTAACGACTTTTGCTAATTCATGAGGCTAGATACTACGCAGATTGTTCACAGTGCTTTTTAGTGACAGCCCTCCTTATACTATTCGGCCTTCAGCACATGCTTCGGTCTTACGTGTCTCCTCGCTGCCAGTCGCTCCCCGCCGTCAATTACGTATAACTTGTGGAAATGGTCGTTCGATCGGACATCTCAAGGGTTTCAATGGAGGAAGACGACGCTTCGCTAGCACCCATCGACACGCTCGACAGCAAAGTGTCGCCAACAGGAGAGAAGTCATGGCTTTTCCTTGTCTGCCTCCTTTTCAGCATCATCGCCCTCATCGATGTCGGCGCCTACTTAGCCGACGCGCCTCAAACGCGTATATTCGAAGCCAATCTGTGCTACAAATACTATCTCGAGGAGGATCCTTCAGTGATTGGCGGTGACGCGACAATACCAGAGGATCTGTGCAAGGTGGATGTGGTGCAACAGAGGCTGGCCAGCATCTTTGGATGGCAAGAGATGTTTAACGCGCTGCCTGGGCTTTTGCTGGCTGTCCCGTTTGGAACGCTGGCTGACAGAATAGGCAGGAAATGGATTCTTGTTGCTGGTCTGTTTGGCATTGTGCTCAGCTATGCTTGGACACTTCTGATATGTAATCACCAACTCCTGCTGAGGGCGTGAGACATGAGTTGACAAGTACGCAGGCTATTTTAAATCGCTTCCTTTACAGCTGACCTGGTTCTCGAGCGCGTTTATGGTGATCGGCGGCGGGGCCTTTGTCACCATGGCCATCGGGCTCACTATGATATCTGATGTTGCACCAGCGGAACAACGCACTACCATCTTCCTATACTTGACGGCATGTGTTCTGGTTGCAGAGATGGTGGCACCCGTGATTGCATCCAATCTTATGGAGTATGGAGACTGGCTGCCACTCTTACTGGCTCTCGCAGCCCAGACTGTCGGCTTCGCCATGTCCCTACTCATGCCAGAGACTCTCCATATGCGCAATATGGAAGAACACAAGGACAGCGACAATCAAGACACTGAACCTCAACCCAAGACTAATGGTTTCTCTTTACAGTCACAATTGCGCAACTTCCACGCTGCAGTTACTTTTCTAAGTAATGACTGGACTCTCGCTATGGTTGTCTTCACCTTTCTAGCGAACAGGCTTGGCAGACAGTCCATTGCCCTCTTAGTGCGCTATGCTTCCAAACGATACAGCTGGGAGATAAAGAAAGCAGCATATTTGCTATCATTCCGAGCAGCTGCTAACCTTGTAGCAATCAGTGTCGTCCTGCCTCTTATTAACTTTGTTCTACTGAAGAAACTGCGCTTTCCGGCATACCGAGCTGATATGTGGATTGCATACGGCTCTATCACTCTCACAGTTGTATCCTTCTTCGCCATGGGTGTCTCTGCATATCCTGCTATGCTGGTCTTTGGGCTTCTTGTATACAACATGGGTACAGGCTACACTGCCGCTATGCGCTCAATCTCCATCCATGTTGTTGGTGGCCAATCCAGTCCGAATATAGGCAAGCTCATGAGCACAATCGCCATGGCAGAGAGCTTTGGTGCAATGATTGGCGGGCCATTGCTGAATGAATTATTTCAATTGGGCATAGGTCTCGGAGGGGCATGGCTGGGTCTGCCTTTCATGGGGTCGGCTATCATGTTCTTTTTTATGAGTTTGGTCACATTCTCCATCAACATTAAAGAGAACAAGCCGCTATATACCGAGCTGCGCACCGAGGATGATGAACTATCTTGTACTGGGCGGCGAAGCTCCTCATCGGAACACGAGGATGTGGTTGAGCTTAGATAGTGTGTCTGTGATCAATTCGAATTCGTTGTGAAGACATTGAGTCAATTACTCGCCTTCAGTGATGTAATACCTAGAGATGTCTCAAAATCAGTTTTGCCATGTCTGATCGAGCAAGCGCGAAGGCGACAATGGCGACAGGCAGAAGTCCCTTGCCGACTCCATTGCATGCTTCCTGCCATCTCTGCCTTCACAGCCATGACAAAGTCATTGCTTTGCTATAGTATTAGAAACCTCCCAGAGCAATGCGGTAGTCACCACCAGTAATGAGCCAGCTCCTTCATCTATCCAAACCAATTGTTGCACGCAATCTTCAACAACATACACCAGCTGTGTTTCATTACTGCTGTTTACGCTACATTTTGCTACCACGTAATTGACACTGCTTCACTAGGTTGAGTCGACCATATCACCCCTTCGTTCAGCACTCGTTAGACTTATCCCGTCACTATCATGCTTGCCCACGCCAACAGCGACGCTACAGCCCGTCTCCGCCGTTCCAAATCAGCCTCAACGGTTCATAAACGCCCTACGTCTATTGTAGAGCCCCTTGATTTGGACGCCATCAGACAGCAGGCTTTGGCTGCTGCCACGACGGCTTTCGCACGAGCGCAGGCTCAAGATGCCATCGAACATACCAACAGACGCAGCTCTGATTTGTCAAGATCCAGGAGCAACGCCAGCCGCAAATCTCTTACCTTCCAGGGCAACCATTTCCCTCCGCATCACTCTGGCTTTCGATCCGTACAAGCAACACAAGCTGAGCAGGGCAAAGCCAATCAATGCAAGTCGCAAACTTATATATCGCATACCAAGCAGATCACGCAAAAGCCTTCACATTGTCTCTCCACACCATCAAGCGGTGAATTACTTTCAATATCACAAAAATCATCAACGCAGCATTTGGATAATGCGGTAGAGAACACTAAGCCTACTTTCCAGCAAAAGATCGCCCGACCGAGTGTGGCGTCAGTGACATCGCAACAAATCAGAAAAGCACGCTCCATGTACTACGCAAGCAGCATACAAACCGGATCACCCATACCAAGACCACCAGCAAAGTATTTGACTCCGCAACCGTCAGAAAGTCAAAGTCAGGAATTGATGCCGTCACCTATGCATTCATCAACCCGAACGTTAGGACGATCAACGTTGACGGAGCCACGCATGCCGGTCACTGTCGCGCCTGGTGTCACGCTTAACGAAGCGCGTGATAAACACTTACAGGAATTTCAAGAAATCTCAGCAAAGCACAGGCCGTCTATGTTCTTAGCACCATTCAAGAAGAGACAGGATAAGGCCAAAGATAAGGCGCAGAGCAGTTCTGCAGAGGCGCAATCGTTCACTGTGTCAAGGAAGGATGCATCCGCTGAATCATCGCTCGACATTGTTTCGAGCGAACTTATGCCACAGCAAGACCTGAAAGAGAAGAGGTCTTTCTCTGGTTCGTTGAAGCATAGGATCAAAAAAGTTTTTCGACGAACCTCAGTCAAACCTACAGACCTTCCTGTACAACACATCAAAGCGAGTCGCCAATACTTTGATACTCCCCGCTTGATTCCATCAAGCATCGGTGATACGAGTTCTATACCATGCCCAGATGAAACAACATTGAGAAGAATACAGAGCCGCACCTCTTCGCTAGAACAAGCGCGTCCAGCATACCTTCGATCTGAGTATCGAAGTGATAGCACTGGAAGCGGGCGCAGTATTCGGAGCCTTCATAGCGAAGTTAATGCTCACCCTATACCAGCATCTCGTATGACGAGTTGGGGCACAACCTCGACTAGTGATACACTGACCCAACGCACCATCAACCGCATGTCTGTTATCCATGAATCCAAAGATAGCATAGGAAGCGAGGTGGAGTGTGTCTCTTCTACGATGGCATTAACAAAAAATTCGCTGCCTCTTTCACCGCTCTCGTGCTTTCGCGACCCCATGCCTATGCATAACCTCCCGGAGGAGGAATCCAGTCCTATAGATCCGAAAAGGGTTTTTTCTGCTTTGATGAGGGAGATTGAGACTAGGAAATCATCTCATGAACGGTTCGTTCCAGTGGAATCATCAGTAGGCGCTGAAAATGTTGGCCTTGAATCAAGCATGGCCGCGGTCCAGAATGAGGATGAATCGTCCTCTAGCCACCACAGTATTCAGACTAACACTGAAGTTGAATATGGACAATTCCAACGGCAAAAAACGACATCAAACAGTTCTGAGAGCAGAAACGGTCAAATTAGATCTTTTGGAAAGGCGATACGGTCAACCATTCGTGCGGTAACGCCTGCTGGACAACGCTTGTCACCAGATTCTGAGCCAACAAATATCGTTGCAGATGACGCAATTATGCATGAGAAGAACAAAACCACTTCGTCTGCTATTGATTCGGGGACTTCAAGTAGCCAAGGGGGTGACAGCACTAAACAGCAGCGGCAGGCGCCCCTCGTTTACATCCCGTCAACTTCACAGATCGAAAAGCGCATCGAAAAGTCTAGAGACCGCTGGAAAGCTCCTCTCGAAAGCCCTGAGAATTTTCAATTCCCACGAGAGACCGATAAAACCTATGATGTCACAGCATTCGTCCGTCAAACTTGTGCAACCCCAGACGACAGCACCGAAAAGAGCAAGAAATTAGGGAAACAGGACTTCGACAATATCATAGAATGGAAAGATAGGCCACCTCTATCTTCAGGAAACCTCAGATTGACATCCATGGAGATGCCAATGTCTCCTAGCATTTACTCTCGCAACACTGATGGGACCAGCATCAGTCTGAACGGCAGCGTCGTATCTTTTGATGTAGATGGCCGACTGGAAAAACCACACAATGATGGCTCGGCTCTTGTTCTTCAATCGCAATCTGTGGGGAGCTACAAAGCAGGCACTCCATCACCGCAACCGAAGGAAGTGAACCATATCAGTCGCGATTGGAGGGCCTGGCTATCACACGAAATTTCCACAATGGAATTGAGTAGTTCCGAATATCTCACCATCAATGGGAAATATAGGAACTCCTCGGAAAGAGATCGGTCGGACTCTATATGGGTGTCACAAAGCGAAGATAAGGATACAACAGTGGTGGTTGTGGGAGACCTTTCTGACGCCTCCGCCTCACCATCAGAGACGAAAACAGAGATGGTTACAGACATGTCTCATGGGGCTAACAAGTCGAGTGAATTGGGGACAAACAAGGGAAAGAGCACTAATATAGGTGCTACACCGTCTGAAAAACCCAACCAGTTTCTCGATACTCCTCACATTGATGATACCAGCGGTTCAAGCTCGGGTATAACTACAACCACTCGAGTGCACGATACCCTGAAGCCACGACTTGACTGTTCTTCGAGTAGGATGTGTCTTCTTTCGACATCAGAAGTTTGTGTAGCACATGATGCAGGCATCGGTACTCCCAAACTAACTGCGAGGAACGGGCAGGGCCTTTCGACCAGCATTGTTCAATGTTCTAGCAACCGCAAATTAGCCCCTCGACACCCGATGTCACCAACTAACAACATGGCCTCTACGAGTTCTCCAGCTTCGACAAAGTTTATGCATGAAGAAACATCTCGTTCTCGCCTTTCTGCTCGATCAACAAACGAGACTTCGCAACACATAGCGACCACATTACTAAATATAAATGACACACAGTTCAGAAGCAAAGAGAACCTGACTCCACAGTCTCTCAACATCCAAACCCAATCTACTCCTTCACCAATTCGCTCATTACCTCGGCCAATATCTCACCAGCTGCTGAACTTATCAAGACCGAGCCGCAATTCTTCCAGTACCGACCCGCTACGCGCAACGACGCCCGCAATCACCTCCACCAAATCATTGCCCAGTTCCGCGGCAAAAATTTTCAATCCCTGCGTCCACGTTACAGCCCACCCCATATCCCCTGATAAGCGTGCCCGACGACCAAAAAGCGCATTGAACCTGCAAGCAACAAGCAGCCTTGAAAGCCCAACTAAAATTACTGTTTTCACCACGACGTCCTCGGGTCATCATGGGTGTGCATATCTAAACGGTTCGGTGGTGCGATCTGCGTCTTCTACGACTTCTCGTCCTTTGTACAAAGACCTCAGTCTTATACGGCACGATGCCGGCAGTGTCTATACAAGTGAATCATGTACACGAAGCGCTACCCCTGGCCACCGCATGGCGGACCGATTTCTCAGACAACGTAACAGCATCGCTGGATGTGAGGAGTTCTCTGGCAAGCGAAAAGAAGGTAATTTTTTGGCTAGGGAGGATACGCCGGCGTTTTTATAAGTTATGGGCAGGATTTTCTGCCTTTTACTCCTTTTTGGTGGGAAAGAGATGGAAAGAGTGGAGGCTTGGAATGTCAATTGTAAATACCGTGATAGCTCAGCATTGAATATCAGAGGATGCGGAGGGGACGGTCTTCCGTGAGTCTCTGAATGACTACATGGTATGATATTTAGGAGTGCATTGTAACCTTTGCAGGTTTTACATCAAGAAGACATAATTAACTGCGCAGTTACTGAGATTGAAACAAAGTATTTAAAATCAGGGGAGAATATGGTGTTTAACGTTGCTCTGTCGATATAAAGAGAGTATTGGGCACAATAATGGTCTTGGCTTGTGATGGACGACGTAGCTCTGCGATGTCTGACTGCTTGACCTTTTGAGGGAATTGGATAGAGATTGTTGGTACTGAGCGAAGGGGAACGACTCCAATGAAGTCATAATTCTCTTTTCCAGGTTTGCTCCAGCCAGGGCTGCCAATGCTTTCTATCTCTATGCTCTACCGACTGTTACATGACGCAATGGCCCATCTCTTTAGTTTTCCCAATTCCAGGGGCTTCATTTCTATTTCGTTCCCAAGATTGTCTTTTTCAACTACGAGTTGTACAAGTCTTGCATTTCACCCTTTCGCCACTGCGGCTATAAAGCCAACTCCAAATATGGCATAGAAGAAATTAACAATCCGACCACCCAAGCATTCAATTCAAGTGAAATTATGAAAGAACATGCCTTGTGTTCGGGCTACCTCTCTGCCAGTATGAATCCATATAAGAACAATCTACTCTACCATTTTTAGGTGAAAACTAGACCGAAAGTCGACCATGTGTTAGGGTCATACTACTGGATTCAACTGGATCAACAGTTCATCACATAAGCATCGACCGGACTACCATTCGTGATCATTCAACAACCAGGGCAACAAAACTAGCTATCCCAAAATCCTGTAGGCATAAAGGGGCAAACTGTAATCAAATCAAAGCTCAACAATGCCTCAATTGTGGAGAGCCAGTCGGAACAAAACAGCTGTCCTATTTGAGTAATTCTACAGTTTCCAAGCCCCCATCTATCTCTTTTCACCAGGAAATGACACGTGACTATTAGCTCAGGACCAGTACGTGGAAAAGTGGGTCATGCAACAGTCTCATCCAGCCTTCCTGTTCTCACTCTCTAGCGGTCGTTTTTCTGCCGTGTTCCGAATCAAATTCTGGACTAGGGAAATGCTCTAGTCTTTTCATTTGATACAAAAAAAGACATTTCAGATATTTGTAAAAGGGCGCAGCACAAAGCAGGCACACAAGGAGTCTGGAACGCCATTACGGCACACCGTTTGCTTGCTTTTTTACCGGACTCCTGGTGCCGATTTTAGTGTCAACTCTGCATATATGCACCGACGTCGCGTACACGCCGCCATCTTTTCTTTTTGTGCCTGGACGTGCACTTGTGAATACTTTTGCTTTGGGGTTCCACATCGGTAACCGGAACCGCGGCTTCGCATAGCCGCGCACGTACGCTAAACATGCACCAGTGAACCCTTGACCCCTTACACCCAACCTTTCACCACCTCAGAAACTAACTATGCACCAGGATTCAGGTCACAAGTCGGGCCGATGATAAAAAGAAATGGAATTTAGAAAAGGATTTTGCTTTCCGTAAGCCCTTTCATCCACACCCGTGTCCACCTTTGGGCTCCAGTCATGCTTCAAGTGACAAAAGGAAAGAAAGAGCGACATGTGACAGACAAAGTCATGTCGTATGTCACAAGCGAGGTAACAGGAGAGTTATTTGTGGAGCGTCTGGTGTTCATCGGCGATGGCTTACTGAATCTCTAACCTCATCGCCTGCCCTAGGGTCTCCTGAATTTCATTCGGGAGGCTTGGTTATCCGCGGTGATGGGAAAAATGAAGGGCGTACAGATGTGTTGTGCATAATTACTGTTGCAGTTTTGGGTGTCGGGTGTGGCGTGATCATTTGCAGGGAAAGTCCCGGGCTGACAGTTGGACTTCGAATAGTTGTGTCAAAGGTACAGACAAAATGATAGTTCAGTACGGTCACGTGATTAGTACTGGTGACATGTGTGAGAGCCTGAGAATAACCGACGGCCTACCACAACGAAATCTTGACTTGTAATTGTAAGATTGTTATCTATTTATGTTCAGATGAGCTACCTAATAATTCAATGTGAAATCTATCTTATGGACACAACTTGCCCATTTGGAGTGCTACTGTAGATGTTCGATCCGATTCTAATCGTTATGATGGAAATGAGTACGCATCCTAAACAGAACACTATACAGAAAACTGGGGTGTTCCAACAACTGAAAGAAGCTGAAAAGGATAGTACCAATTAATAATCTTTGATGTTTGGATTTTGCTGTATGCGAATTCTTGCGTTACTACATGAATGTTTTGAATTTTCATAAAATACCAAGTGAATTTCTAAAGTTCCGGCAGGAAGAGGACTTGCATAAGCTTGACCTAGGAGACTTACTATATATGCTCGTATTGATTTGAATTGTACGAAGACCACTCTTCAATCCTACGTGTGGCTGAGACTTCGGATATCACATATTCAATATTTTATGTATTATCATCAACGTTTTTTTTCACGTTGTAAACAGGCCTTCCCTTCCGCCTGCACAAAAACGGTATAGAATCCAAACTAAAAATAATCAGAGCTTTTGAAGACCAGTGAGGTAATCCAAACGACCATCATACTGGTAAATCCCCATAATCCCGAAAAATCTACATCCTGATACATAGTCGCATCTGACAGTGTCGAGGTTACACTGCGTCGTTCCCTGTGCGACCACACCACACACAGAACCATCTCCACTATGGTCCCCTTGTAAGTGGTAATAGGGCCGTGGATCCGTAGCTTGTGTTAAATCGAAACTTACCGTCACCATGGGATAAAAGATCTGCACTACATGCAAACTTGACGATGGCATCAATGCAAGCGGAGATGCAAGAAGAGACAGCTAGAAAGCTTCCATGCATGTGAGCGGGCCTTTTTAACCGAGATCTGCAATGCGTATACTGGAAGTTGTTATATAACCGTTCATTTACCTTCATTTAAGCAAAGGAAAGGCTTTGATTCGAAGGTGGCAGATAGCCGATTAATCTATTTGAAATATACATGAAAAGACAGAAAAAATGGTTTCAGCCCGCAACAACGCATACATCTCAATTTTGAGTTGAACGCCAAAAAACGACAAAATCCTGGTATGGCTTTCAGAGCCGGGTTGTACCCCCTAGAGTTGAAATGACAAAGGAAATGAAGGAGTGATAGATGAACTATGTGGATCGAGTAACGTGGACAAGAGAAAAGGTGAAGAAATTAACCTGTGATGACGATCATGAGCTACAGTAAGTTGTTTCTCACATGTCTTACTCCCAGTAACAAGAAAAGAATATCCTTAACACACAATATCGAGACCATCATCCACATCCTCTCTCATGGCCACTTCCTCATACAAGCTTTTGAACCAGCTACCCTCGCGCTCAAGCAACTTATGAGGACGCCCATATTCGACAAGCTGGCCCTTGTTCATGACGACGACCTTGTCAAAGTCGAGTATGGTGTCGAGCTTGTGCGCGACCGAAATGAGGGTGTGGTGAGGGAAAGTAGAACGAAGGAGGCGTTGGACATGAGCATCTGTCGCTGCGTCAAGGCTAGGAGCGCACTGTTAGCAACCTGTGCATCTTCGAAAGGGAACGGAAGGAGACTTACTTGCTAGTAGCTTCATCCATGATAACTACACTTGCCTTGTCCTTCCTCAGCATAGCGCGCGCCAAGCAGAACAACTGACGCTGGCCGTGGGAGAAGTGCAGGTCATCGACCTCGACATCTAGTGGATGAGCGTACTTCTCAACGTCTCCCTTCGCTACGATTATGTCCCAGAGCTGAACATCCTTCAACACAGCCATGATGGCCTTGTCATTTGACTCGCTCAGAGGATCAGCGTTCAGGCGAATGGAGCCGGGGAGCAGGTACGCGTCCTGTGGAAGGCCAATTAGACGACTGCGGACAGTCTGGCGCGGAATCTCGGTTAAGGGAAATGAATCAATAGTGATGCTTCCAGAAGAAAGTTCAATCATGCGGAAGAGAGAGAGGACCAGTGATGACTTGCCGCTACCAGTTCGGCCGACAATGGCTACCTTCTCTCCAGGCTTGATCGAGAGAGAGAAATTTGAGATTACAGGTTCGCCAGGACTACAATGTCAGCCTATGTGTTTGAGCTTTGAGTGAAGGAACTTACCGATGGCATGCTTCAACGTTGTTAAATTCAATCTTACCGGAACTGGGCCAGTTGGGTGGGGGGATACGATCCTCACCCTCCTTGTCTTCTGTGATGGCGTCGGTGGTGAAGCTCTTGACCCTTGCTACGCTACCAATATGTGTCTCCAATTGCGTCCAGAATGAGATGAGTAGCTTGATACTCTGAGAAAAGAGTACAACGTTGAGAAGAGCGACACCCACATACCCAGCGCTAAGCTTTCCGCGCAGTGTTACGACAAGAACAATAAGAATAGTGGCTACTCCCGCAACCACAAGGTCCAAAACAAGAGTTAACCAACGTTGAATTGCAAAGAGCAGGTAGAAAGGCCGTTGACTACGGTCAAGCAGAGTCTTGGCTTTCTTCTCGACATACTCTTGCCACCCGAAAGCACGTATAGTTGGAAGTCCCTCTAGTATTTCGCTAAACTGCGTGTAAAGAGGGGACTTAGCTTCCAAATCGAGGAAACGGAGCTGACGAGAGGTGCGGAGGTAGAACTTCTGGATGAAGTACACACTTATGGCTACGACGGGAAAAGCAATAGTGGCATAAGGGGCTGCCACGGCGATTAGGGCCATCTGGCCGACGCAGAGAACAAATGTTGCAAAAGTGTTGAGTGCAGCAAGCGGCAATTCCATGTCAATCAACATGAGATCCTGGCTGAAGCGGTTGAGCGTAACGCCTGAATCTGTTGCAGAGAAAAATGACATGGGAGATCTATCGTACGTTAGTCTGGCACTCTATCTGTTATAATTAGTTGGACTCACCCAAGCACAGTGTCCAAGAGTTTCTTGTGGAATGCGACACCCGAACGAGGAACCATGGTGATGATGAGCTGCCAGCAACTGACTATGAGGAAGATCATAGCCAGGCCACCAAACGTCGCATATATACCCAACCAATACCCTAGACGCTCATTAGGATGTTCCTGGTTGTATTCAGCCCACATCTTGACCCAAACCGTGGGAAAAGAGATCCCGAAAATGAAAACTATGATCGAAAAGACGAAAACCATGGTTGGTGCCCAGCCCACTGAACCGATGTAGTAGAAATAGATGGCGGCATCTCCAGTGCGACGGTTGGCCTCGGCTTGAATGTCTTCTTCTGTGAGTTTGTTACTGTCAACTTGGCGCTCGGTGTACCTTGGTGGAGCTTCATAGGTGTGTTTCTCTGGGGTATAGTTCCAGTCTGCTTTTGGAAGATCGAAACCTGAGACATAACCACCAGACCGTTTCAAGGTCTCAAAAGACCCTTGTTCCGATATTTTTCCTTCTTGATTGAGAGCAACAATGTGATCGGAGTAGGGAAGGCGTTTTGCTGGACAGAATGTTAATGAGAATGCATTTCGTACATGGAATGGTTGAGACGCACCAGAAGAGGATGAGATAAGAACAGTTGTTCTGCAACGCCTCAGTAGTCCTTGTCTGCCGAAAAGACTATGGAATATACGGTTCTCGGTCTGGCCGTCGAGACCGCTTAGACAATCGTCAAGGATAATAATATCCTTTTGTGCATATACCGCTCTTGCGAGTGCCTATCCGTTTGCATGGTTAGTGATAGCTCTGAGATGACATGGGGAAAAGCGGGGAAGACCCACAATGCGCTGACTTTGACCACCACTGAGTGCAATACCCTTGCTGCCGATTTGTGTTTGGTCGCCCTGGGGCAGTTGTGCAAGGTCTTCATCCAACGCACAGGCCCGGACGACCGACGAATACCAACGCTGGTCAAAATCTGATACACCGATGATGCTTTCCTGCACAGTTCCATTCGTTTGCCATGGAGTTTGGTCACACAAAGCGATACGCAAGGATGATAACTGCAGGGAACCACCCATGACCGGTAATTCTCCTAGTACCGCTTTGAGCAGGGTAGATTTGCCGCAGCCCACAGGCCCCACCACCATGGTAATCTTGCCTCGCGGAACAACCATGTCGATTTCCTGCAAGATGCCATCAGGCTGCTTTTCCAAATCCCACCCAAAGTACCCGCCTTCTATCACAATGGCTTGAGAAGCGTTGCATTCTTTGCCATCGAGTGAAAAACGGCTCTTTTGAGAGACAACGGAGCTTTTCTCAGATATACTGCCACTCTCTGGAAAGCAAGAAACACTGCCTGTATGGACAGGTGCAAATCTGCGGTGTTCGGTCCGGGGAGCCTGTGCAATGAACTCCTGAATTCGTTGAAACGACCCGACACCGCCCATGAGTGATGAGAGAGCCATGATCAACGAACCAAGCGGCTCAGTGAGCAATGTGAACAATGAAAGAGAGGTGAAGACAGTAGCAGTATCGAGTGCGCTTTTGCCTTCGTTATTTCGTGCAATGACTGAGAAGACTGCGAACGCCAAAATTGGTGATGCGATCGGCGAGATGTAGGCTATTTGTGGTTAGTGTGTGATTGGAGCGATGCAGCATTTGTTATCTTACTGAAACCCATAGTCCAAATCAACAGCTTCCGAAATTTCTTCGAGATGTTGAGCTCGTCGATTCTCAGCTTGTGCAGATCCTGGCGTAGTACTTCTGTTAAGCCGCCCATCTTCACTCCCTTCATGGAGTTGAGCATGGCACTAGTGGCAGCTATGCGTCGCTCGATACCTTCAAGCCACAGTGCCTGTCGCTGCATCACCAAACTGGTAGCAGCTATGGAGCCGAGCAACGATAGGACTGCGATACCAATAGGGATAGCACATGCCGCTCCCAGCTGTCGCTGGAGCAGATACATTGCAAGTGCGATCTCTAGTGCATTGGACCATATCTAAAGGGAAATCGGACGTTAGTTCACCATGTATATATTAGGCGACGAATTGGTTTCCTTTACCTCATGGCTAGTTTCCATTCCGGTGACGATACGTTCAACATCAGCGCTCATCAGTGTGATGGAAGAGGCGGTGTCGACGTTGGTCAATGCAACCTCAGTGGCTTTGTTGTACAGCATTGAAATGAGTCCACCTCGCATCTGCGTGATGAAGCGGAATGTCAAATGCATATACTGACCTGTAGAGACCTATATATGAACGTCAGTGAGACCTGTTTCGTTAATGATTTGAATAGGCTGCGGACCGCAATACCAACAAACACAATTATGTATGCTCCAATCAGTCCGTAGCCAATGTTTTTTGCCTGGGGAGTTTGCGCTTCTTGGGAAAATTTGACAGCTCTGTTGATGAGAAATGGCTGACAAAAGTTGAAGCCAATCAGACAAAGCCGAGGCGGGACGACTGCCAAGATAGACCACTTCAATCTCCCTACAGTTGTGGTGAACAGAGCGTTCGGGCTAGGATTTGCTACTGCAAGCACAGTGATGGTTAGCGCGCCAATTAAAGCTACTGGCTGGATTTAAACCTACATTTTGCCCATGCTGAGCCTACTATATGATGTACATAGTCTGCTCGGAGATATTTATCCAAGTGGAAGAGATCGTCAACAGTCAAGGCCTTGGAGAAGCCTTTCCTGAATAGCGGGTTGAGCCACCAGAATGAAGCGCGCTTATAGATGCCACTTGTTGCTTCTGGAGGACAGTCGGCATACTCTGGAAGGAGGTGCTTCCGTTTGTCCCGAGACTCGACTGCAGCCAAGAACAACTTCACTGCAAGCCGAGTAGCGAACACGGCTGCAACAAGACTCAGATTGGTACCCAGCGTATAGGTGCGTGATCGTTCCAGGTCGAACAAGAAGGTGAAGAAAAGGTATACGTTGAGGAGGAGCGAGGGTCGGATAGAACGCATATGTTCCACGTAAGAAAAGAAGCCGAGTAATGAAGCACCGACGAAGTTGATTGCAGCAGAAGGTACCTCAGCTGGGCTCACAGATACACTTCGGTTTGCCCAGAGAACAAGAAGGGCCAGCTCGAAGCCGGCGAAGATGGCCCATCCTATCTGTCATACCCCAGGTTAGTTAATGAAAATCTCGTATGAGAATACCACATACTAGCTTTGTGTATAGCAACGTTGACCTTTTAACCTTGGACTTTCTTCGCCAGAGGTAGAATGCTCTGAATGGGACAATGAATAGTAGGATAGATAAAGGTATAATGGAAAGAAAGATCTCAGAGAATAGCAGAGTGAAGTCGAACCCCCCACGGCAGGCAGGTCCAGCATAAGGACCAAAGGTGTTGTCCACTGAAGTGCAGTTCACATCCCGTCTTGATGCCATGGCGAGCGTGAATGGACTGATTGAAATCGCTCAGTTAACCACAAAGATTCATCAAGGAATGTATGTAGTAATGAATGGGGGGCGGGTATTGATAATCCAACGTCTCCTTATGCTTCAAGGAGTTCCCACCGATACAATGACCGAGCGAGCCGGTGGCAGAATGGTGCTTTCCTTGTTTACCTTCTCAGTGGCGCCTATGTGCCTGCACACCAGCACAAGAGGCTTGGACTTCACAGTAGTATGTGCATGCGGCCCTACAAGCCCAAAGCTCTGCAATGCCACAACATCAGTGTTCCATTGGCGCACAGACACTATTGTTCGCCTTAACGAGACGCCCGGTAAGTCTGAGGTAGTTCTAGTCTATCCAGTGTGTCCTATATTTCCGCGTTGACAGCAAAAGATCAGCACGGGTTACGGTGATCGACTCTGTGCATCACAAAGACGGATACGATGTAGGCCCACAGAGAAATTATGCGAAGCTACTATGTTCCCTTTGGTAGTAATAGGCATGAACGGACCTTTTGAAACCTGGTCCCAGGGCAGTGTGCATGCTTCTTGCATCGGTTGGTAGGGTACAGAAATGACAAGGAACGTGCATGGGTACTCGCATCTGGTTTAGCCGTGTCTTTTGTCCGAATTTGTGGTAGGGATCGGCGCCATCCCATAGCCCTGCGTTCCAACATTAGTTGATGGCGGTCCGGGAAAGAGATTCTCAACCTTAATTGCGGGACTACACTGTGACCTTGGCACGCTGCTGTGGTCACCTACAGCTTGTGGCTGTTAAGTCACTGCCGATGGCATGACGATCATGGTCAGCTCGTACTGACATCTAGGCAGGTCGACAGACTTGCCTGTTCCCGTTGGCGTGTACACATGTTGATATCGTTCGTAAGAGAGACGCGAGCCAAGCAATCTGCGTTTGTCTATCACCGAGAACACACTAAGCGTAGCTCCACTCGGTCAAAATCAATCAAAACAATGCTGGAGGCCCTTCTTCGGTCTAAAGCGTACCTGGATGAGAATTAGTAACTTGACTAGGCAGATTCGAATGGTTTTTTCGGTGGACAAAGTGCCCTCCAAGACTTTGATGCATCCTTCGCCTCGAGAAGGAAGACACTTCGCTTTCCCCAGTCTCAACACACTACTCATGCTGTACAACCACACCTGGTTTGGGATTCTGAGTAATGGTGTAGCCCATGTCAACCTGACCACGTGCCCTGCAAATGTGAGTGTTAAATCTTTTTCTTCAGTCCGTTGGACACTGCATCGGGATCTGCAATCCCATCCATCCACAACAGGACCCGGCCTGCAGATCAAAATTCTCATGAGACGACAAAAAGGTTTAGCGTACGTTTGGCACCAGGGTCAAGACAGCTCAATTTAGAAAATAGGCTAATTCTGGTTCTGTGGGTGTGTTTGTTTGGAGTGGCAGGAGAAATTTGTTAGTGCTACACATGTTTTTCTTCTAGAAGCTTGTTGTGTTTGACTGCACCTAGAGTTGTTTCAAACAACAGAACAAACTAGAAGTTTTTGACAGAAAGGGGCAGGGGAGTTGGTCATTGGCGATTGGATTCGGTCATCGACAGAAGGCCCAAGACTGTGTGAAAGGGGTCGGGAAACCGGTCACCATCGGGCCAAGACCCACAGAATTGAGCTGAGCGATTCCAACATAAACTCGCAGACCGAGGAGAAGCTTTACTGGAGTCGTCGTCATGGGCGTGCGGTTTGGCCTCTTGTGTACCAGTGGTTAATGCAGTGATGATCGTACCAACTTCAATTCATGTGCGGCACATATCGGGCGCCCGGGTAGATGTTCCATGATGTCGTGATTAATTGGACTTTGCTGCCATCGTGTGTATAACGAGTGTGGCTTGCGTAGCCTGTATGGGTAATGTCAACCGCCTGCGGCTCCTGCAGATGAATCCTTAGATCCTTGAAAGGGCCGCCAGACCCTAAGCGATGCATTCATTCGGCGACGAGGGCTTCTAGATTTGACAGGACCAGACTTGAGACACCTGGTTAGCGGGGCGAAGGATGGACAACCATGTCGGGGCGAGATCAGGAATCCGTTTACGGAACCCGGAACAGGCCACACATGATACGTCAGCGCCTCGAGGCGTCACGTTGTTTTGAGCCCACTGTGGGGAAAGAGCTGGAAGATTTGCGTGACCTGTGCTTACAGTCCACGACAGAAACGAGGGGAGTCGCAGAGTGACGGATGGGCACTTGGACGTCGGACCGGGGTTGGAAGAGGCTAGGAGCAAACAGGCGGCCGGGTCTCTGGGATCCAGCGGCTGGAGCCGGCAGATGGCCTGCCCTCTATTTCCATTTCCGTGAGGACAGGGAGATGATGTGACAGGGCCGGCTGGTACGAGGTGGAGCCCTGAGGGTGCGGTAGCCGTTTTGTGGGCGCTAGGGCGAAAATAGGTGTACTATAGTGGTGACACCCCCCACCAGACAGCAAAGCCGTTCCCTGTAGCGGGAATAGAGTAGGTTCGGGACGACATCGTGCAGCAGTACGAGCAGATGAACAAAGTGGCGTGCAACAACGCCACGGAGAAAGCCCTCCGTGGGCGTCAGCGGAAGCGGCTGCGGCAGTATGAGCGGGGTACGATGGAGCGACCCAGTGCCGTGACATGGCGGACAATGGCTGGCGGCTGGCTGCTGGCGGCTGGCTGTCAGATGAAATGGCCCCCAAGGCTGGCCCCGCATGCGCATAGTCCATTGTGGAGAAGCAATATGATGGACACCATCCCAGTCGCGACAAGACACCAACTGGCAACCAGCACTGTCGATCATCCCGTAGGCGTTGGCCTCTTCTGGCGACATGATTGATCCCTTACATAAGCGGCCTGCACTCTTTGCTTCTGCGTTTTGTGCGCTTTGCCCAAAGCGGCACACCAGTGACGCGCACTCAAACTTCACCTTCTTTCCTTTGCCTCTGTTCCCACCGCCAACACGAACTCTCACATCCGCAGTGTCGCCGTACATGAACGCCACAATATGGATGAAATCGAACCTCCCAGATTGCCGTAGTGTCTCCGTTGCCGGCATGATGCCAAGTTCGCACATCTGCACCCAACCGGCAGTGTGCCCCATAGCGCTTTTGCTGGTCGACCAGCCAAGAGTCTTTTGCTTTTCTGTGTTGGGACATTGGGTCTCGGACCACCCTACACTTGATGCACTGTGTCTCCCCAGAAGGAAAGTCCATGACTTACCAGGAGACTGTCCAACAACCGATACCGCAAGCTCCTTTCGCTACCAGCAGTCTTGTCGATCTTCTAACCCCTACATGTCCTTGACCACTTGAGGGCCCTTGCCGCCAGTCTGCCTGCAAGTACCGGTTGTTCGCCTTCGCGTCCCATGCCTCCCAAGTGTGTGTGTGGCTTGAGATAGACAAAGTACGCAACAGTCATTCCATCCCAGTCGTGCAGGCTGGGAGTGGCGGCTCAGGAGTCACAGGCTCCGTGTACGTCGCACCACTCGTTTAGCCTTTCTAAGAAAAACAATCAAGCTCTAAAAAAGCGCTGCTCGAACTGGGCGTCCTGCCTCAGGCTATTGCATAATTCCCGTCACTGACCCTTCGACGTGAATGATTTTAGTTCCTACTCATTGTTTCTTGAACTTCCTTGTTCGCCTTCCAGACCACGCCTACATATTTCCAACCCTCATCTCATCTCTTGTGGTAAGGAATTGTAAAATTGAGAGTTTGCTAACTTACAGTGTTGCCAAACACAATACCCCTGCCATTGGTAAGTTCATTGTTCTGCTGCTTACTGAAATGTTCCCGAGTCGTTCCAACTACAACGTATGCACACTTTCTATTAGCCCAAATCCGTGCGCGCTTCTGTTTGCTTCCCTGCACTTTTTCAAGTCATTGTTGAACGAAACTCATTGCGCCGCAGGCATCCCATAATTACATCTCGCAAATGGCGTCTAATGACAGCAACCAAATGGAGCGATGTCTCCAATCAATTTGGGCTCACGTCCTCAACTTACCTCATGTTCCCCTCGATCATTCCTTTCTCTCCTTGGGCGGAGACTCCATCTCTGCAATGCAAGTAGTTGGTCAATGCCGCAAGGATGGGTTGAGTCTTGGCGTCCAAGAGGTTCTACGAAGTCGATCCATCACTCAGCTAGCGACTGCAGTGAAAGAAGTGGAGAGCACTTCCTATGATCATCAGGAATACTTTGACGAGGATTTCGACCTTTCACCCATCCAGTCTCTCTACTTCCAACGACCGAACACGGACGGCCATTTCAACCAATCTTTCTATCTCCGAGTCGCACGAAAAACCAGTGCAAACGAGTTCCATGCCGCGGTAAAGCAGCTTGTCACACGTCATTCCATGCTACGTGCACGGTTTTCCCTGTCAGCAGAACGTGGATGGCAACAGCGCCTCACAAGTAAGATGCCCACGTGACCAGACTTTGATCATTGCATTTTCCTAGCTTTGTATCCTTTCCATCTCCTGTTCTAATACACATATGGAGCAATACTGACCACTTGTTCTAGATGATATTGAAGGGTCTTATCGCTTTCGCCATGCCGCTGTAACATCTCAAGCCACGATTGATGCCTCAATTGAAGATACACAGCAATGTCTCAATCATGCCACAGGACCCCTCTTTGCTGCTGAATTCTTTGACTACGGAACCCAGCAATTCGCATTTCTTACTGGTCATCATCTAGTTGTCGACCTAGTCACATGGC
This sequence comes from Curvularia verruculosa, assembly GCA_036172615.1. Taxonomy (NCBI): domain Eukaryota; kingdom Fungi; phylum Ascomycota; class Dothideomycetes; order Pleosporales; family Pleosporaceae; genus Curvularia; species Curvularia verruculosa. Next base: position 32,010 of record JAWDHC010000188.1, read on the forward strand.
GACTTCTGTTAGAGGAGCTAGAGGAGATCTTGAAAGGTGGTCAGCTTTTGGCACCAGCACTTCCGTTCCAGAAATGGGCGGAACTCCAACAAGAGCATGCTGAGTCTTTGGAGCTCAGCGATGTGCTTCCTGAAGTAAATGTTCCTCCTATGGATTTCAGTTACTGGGGCATTCGGCACCAGGATAACACCTATGGCAATGCAAGTCATGCTAGCTTCGAGCTTGACAACGAGCTCAGTTCGGCATTTCTGACTACTTGCCACAATGCCTACAAGACGGAGCCGGTTGAAGTCTTACTTGCATCCCTGATACAATCTTGGTCACAAGTGTTTACCGACAGACCGATCCCTGCGATATTCAACGAAGGCCATGGTCGTGAACCGTGGGACTCGAGTATCGATATCACCCGTACAGTGGGATGGTTCACTGCGCTGTCGCCCATCCTTGTGACGCCATCCGAAAAGCCTACAGATACTGTTCGAAAGATAAAGGACTTCAAGCGACGCATTCCTGGGAACGGTCGGCCGTACTTTGCTCGTCGATGTCTCACACCAGATGGCCGCGAAACCTTCAAGTCTCACTGGCCAATGGAAATCTTATTCAATTATCTTGGTCAGTACCAGGTATGTTAATCTCCCTTTTGATGCATTGGAACTCTTTACTTACAGGTTTGCTAGCAACTCGAGAGGGCGGACGCCCTTCTTCAGCCATTGGGTACCATGGCCGGCGAAACTGGCAAGGCTGGCGGAACTTCCGACTTTGGCCATAGTACTTGCAGATGGGGTCTTTTCGAAATCTCCGCCTTCGTATTCAAAGGCCGCCTCAAGGTCGCTTTCACTTTCAATCGCGACATGCTTCATCAGGCAAATGTCTTGAGATGGGTATCGGAGTGTGAGGCGACGATCTCCAACATGATTCGCGGGCTCACTACATTGGACCCAAAGCCAACCCTCAGTGACTTCCCCTTGCTGTCCTTGACGGAAGCCAGCTTCAACACCATCCTTGACAGGATGTCAGCTATGGGCATTCCCGAAAACAACATTGAAGACATATATCCCTGTTCCAGTATGCAAGAAGGGCTATTACTGTCGCAGACTAAGAATGCTGGATATTATGCAGCAGCTACATTTCATGAAGTCCTGACACCAAATTCTCGAATGTCTTTTGAGGCTGTTGCTAATGCTTGGCTGCAAGTTGTGAAGAAGCATCCAGCACTACGAACTATCTTTGCTGAGAACGTGGGCGCGAAGGGCCTCTACAACCAGGTTGTACTTAAGGACATTGAGGCGAATATCGTTCGCCTTGAGGCAGCTGATGAACATGACGCAATTAGGCTCATTGAGCAACAGCGATCCATTTCTTACAGTCATGGTCAATGTCCAAACCATCGATTCACGATTTGTGCCACAGGTGATGGAAGAATATTTTGCTCTCTCGACATCAGCCATGCGATCATGGACGGACACTCCATGAGTCTGATCATTAGCGAGCTGAGGGCAGCGTGCGAAGGGCAATTAACACTCGACTGCACTCCGCTCAGTGCATACGTCGCATGGCTTACACGACAGCCAGAAGAAGCAAGCCTTGATTTCTGGAAGTCTTATCTGCATGGATGCGAGATCTCCTCATTCCCCGTTCTTGACGATGGCTTCGGTCAGTTCTGTGATAAGGAGCTAATCACTATCCGTATGGAATTGACTACCATCAGCTTGGCAGATTTCCAGAATTTCTGCAATGGTAATGGAATTACCTTGTCGAATGTCTTCCATACTGCATGGGCGCTTACCCTCAGTTGCTATATTGGCAGCCCGGACGTCACCTTCGGATATCTTACGTCTGCACGCGACTCGGACGAGATTGAAGATGTTCAGAGCATCCTTGGACCGCTGATCAATACTCTCGTCTGTCGAGTCGACCTTTCAGACGGGTCGCGTTGTCTTCTTGATGTACTACAGGACGTGCAGAGAGACTATATGGAGGCTCTTCCGCACCGTCACACAGCCTTGGCTGACATCCAACATGCGCTTGAACTGTCAGGCGCGAGTTTGTTCAATACTGCATTGTCTTACCGGCGACTGCCTCAAGACCAGATAGTCGACAATCTGGGTGTTCGGTTGCGAGAAGTTCGTCCAATCTATGATCCAACTGAGTAAGTGACCTCTCAAAGCAAGGCACTGGAAGACAAAATTTTTTGGCGTATCATTAACATCTTACCCAGATATCCAGTCAGCATCAACATTGAAGTAGGTGACGACAGCGCAGCGATTGACCTCGATTATTGGACAGATCATCTTACTGCGGTTCAAGCGACGAACGTCGCCAACACATTTATTCGAGCTTTGGAGAACATTGTTTTCAACTCCAAGCGACGAATTTCAGCATTGGATCATACAAGCCCACATCATCTCCAACAGATCAATGATTGGAATGTCATGCCGGCAACCATCAACGAATGTGTCCACGATAGATTCTCGAAGTGGGCTACACGTCAACCTGACGCGCAGGCAATATGCGCACACGACGGGGAATACACATACGCCGAACTGGAAGTCGTAACCGATCGGCTCGCACATCACCTCGTCAACCTGGGTATCAAGCCTGAGATGTTTGTCCCTACTTGTTTCGACAAAAGTGCGTTTGCTGTCATCGCCATGCTTGCTGTTCTCAAAGCAGGCGGTGCTGCAGTTCCCCTTGACGCTGCACATCCAACCTCTGCACTACAGACACGTCTTGAAGACGCCGGTGCCAATGTTGTGTTGACCACAGCTGTCCGCGCGCACAAATTCATAGGCCTTGCAGACAACATAATTACAGTAGATGATTCGCTATTGCAAAGCCTACCATCGGTTCGTGGCCCAGCGTGCACAGATGTTAGACCGCATCATCCGGTGTTTGTCATCTTCACTAGTGGGAGCACTGGAAGGCCAAAGGGCGTTGTCCTTGAACATTCAGCAATTGTTACCAGCGCAGAAGCTCATGGATCAAAGATTGGCCTCGATCAAAACTCGCGAATGCTCCAGTTTGCCTCGTATACATTCGATAATTCGCTGGAGGAGATGTTCACTACCCTCCAGAGGGGAGGTTGTGTTTGCGTCCCCTCCGAGGCTGACCGCATCAACGATATTCCTGGAGCTATCGCTAAGCTGAATGTCAATATTATGGACCTCACGCCAACAGTGGCATCCCTGCTGAGACCAGAAGAGGTTCCTACATTGAAACGTCTATGCCTTGGCGCAGAACCACTGACTAAGGCGTTAATTGAGTTGTGGAGTCCACATGTCAGTGTTGTAGGACAATACGGACCCAGTGAAGCTTCCATCAATTCGGCCTTCAAGGACTTTAGCGATGGCCAGGGTGAGGCCACCAACATCGGCAAAGCTGTCGGTTGCACCACATGGGTTGTTGACCCTGAAAACCGAGATCGGTTGATGCCGATTGGGTGTAAAGGAGAGCTGCTTCTTGAAGGTCCTATCCTCAGCCGTGGGTATCTTAATGATGTCGAGAAGACACAAGCTGCTTTCATCACCGATCCCGACTGGGCTTGCAATACAGGGCGGACTGGACGTCGGTTCTACTGCACTGGAGACCTGGTCCAGTATACATCAGACGGCGAGATGATGTATCTCGGCAGAAAGGACTCTCAGGTCAAACTCCACGGTCAGCGCATCGAGCTGGGCGAGATTGAACATCACCTTAAGCTCAATCTCCCTTCCGGAGCCAAGTCGGCGGTAGAACTGGTCAAATTCAACGACAGCAACAGTACAAAAGCACTGGTCGCATTTTTGTGTCTATCTGAAGTCGAAGAAATGGCAGCCATCAGTAAAATGAGTGAGTCGTTGCGAGCCGTGGCAAAGAAGGTCGAGATGGCGCTTGCGAACGCCCTTCCTGTCTACTATGTTCCCTCAGCCTTCATGCCTGTCACTCGCATGCCCATGACTACTTCGGGAAAGCTCGACCGGAAAGTGCTACGTTCTCTAGCAGCAGCAGTCCCCGAATCACAACTCACGCTGTACCGTTTGGCAGGAAAGAGCGGCCGCGCACCTAAGGGACATACCGAAATGGTTTTAGCGAACGTATGGGCGTCGGTGCTGAGGCTCAGCGGTGGTGCAGGCGCTGTTGGTGCTGAAGACTCCTTTTTCCGTCTTGGTGGGGACTCAATTAGTGCCATGAAGCTGGTGACCGCGGCGAAAAAAGATGGCATCCTCCTGAACGTGGCCAATGTTTTCGCGCATCCGAAGCTGAGCGACCTGGCAGCGACAGCTATCGTGTCATCGTCAGAACAGACAACAACTGTCGTTAACGATGCATACCCTTTTGAGATGATTTCTGCAGCCGATCGCCGCAAAATCTCAGAACTCGCGGCTTCAGAATGTGGAGTTTCGTCGAATGCTATTGAAGACATCTATCCCTGCACCAAGCTCCAGGAAGGACTCATCATGTTGACTAACAAGGATCCCGGCACTTATGTAGTTCAACCCATCTACAGCTTGCCAGCCGACATCGACCTCCCGCGTTTCAAAGCTGCCTGGAAGGCCATTTTTGCTTCTGAGTCCATACTTCGTACTCGCATCTTGTACTCCGAGCAATACGGCTTTTTTCAAGTCGTTGTGCGCGAAGAGCTTCCTTGGTGCTCTCTCTCTGACATTCAGGACATCAACGAAAACACCAGGATGGTTCCTGCTAAAAATGGTGCGCCTTTGACCACTTTCACACTCGTAGGAGAAACCACCGCAGCACCCATGTTCGTTTGGACAGCCCACCATGCCCTGTACGATGGCTGGAGCTGGACTTCCCTGTTCCGCAAAGTTGAAATGCATTACCGCAACGAATTTCACGAAATCCCACCCACTGTGCCTTACTCACGCTTCGTCAAATACCTCTGTTCCATGGACCAAAAGAAGTCTGACGCATTCTGGCTCTCACAACTTGACAACGTTACGGCCGCTCAATTCCCGCAGCTCCCTTCTCCAGACTATCATGTGGATACCAATGGACAGCTGATTCATTGTATACAGCTACAGAAGAATGTGAATCTAGAAGTCACAGTCCCTTCAATAATCCGCGCTGCTTGGGGCCTTCTGTTAGCCACTTATTCAGGATCAGACGATGTTGTGTGGATGGAAACTAACAGTGGGCGCGAAGCTGCAGTTCCCGGTATTGAGGCCATCATTGGGCCTACTATCACGACTGCACCCGTTCGCTTGAGGCTCAACCGTGGCATGACTGTCCATGAATACCTGAAAGAAACTCAGACGCAATCCTCTATGTCTCTGCCATATCAGTTCGCCGGCTTGCAGCACATCCGCAAGCTCAATTTGGAGACGGCTGCAGCTTGCGACTCCCAGAGTTTCTTGGGTATCGAGGCTGCTGAAGAGGATGATCTACAAGGTCAATTTTGGCACATGGAGAGCAGCAACACGGTTGGAACGGATTTCCTCAATTATGCCTTTGCCTTCAATTGCAAAGTGGACTCGTCTGGAGTTCGTGTAGAAGCACTCTTCGATGATCGTGTCGTCGAAAGATGGCTCGTCGAGCGTATTGTGCAACAATTTGAGTTCCTGCTGTGTCAACTCAATACCATCGACAACATTGATGAGACGTTGGACAATGTGCAACTGCTAAATCCAGCCGACCAAGATATGATAGGTGCATGGAATAGCCAGCCCGTGCGCATCATTCCTAGATGCATCCACAATGTCATACAAGAAGACCAGTCTCTGACTAGGCCCACAGCGCCAGCGATCGAAGCTTGGGATACTGGCGTCATGAGTTACCAAGAGCTCGAGGAGAGGTCCACGGCGCTTGCCTACCGGCTGACTGCTTTGGGTGTGAAGCCCAAACAATACGTTCCCCTTTGCTTTGACAAGTCCGGTTGGACTGTCGTCGCTATACTCGCCGTCCTCAAAGCAGGCGCTGCCTTTGTTCCGCTTGATTTCGAAGCGCCCGTTCTTCGACTTCGCGAGATTGTGGGAGATGTGGGCGCAGAATTGCTCCTTTGCGCACCCCAGTACGAAGAGCTTTGCGAATCTATACCTTGCAGGGCCCAAGTGGTTGATCGAGAAACGACTATTTACAAAAAACCACGCTTCCCACCGCTTCCTGTGGTTCACTATGATAATCCAGCATACGCATTCTATACTTCAGGATCGACTGGAAAACCGAAGGGGGCTGTAGTGAACCATGTCCATTGGGTCACCAGTTCCACCGCATTTGCCCCAGGCTGGAAGATTACAAACACATCAAGGGTCCTCCAATTTGCATCTTATACTTTCGATGCCTGCTTGATCGAAATATTTACCACCCTTATGAATGGTGGTACTGTGTGTGTTCCTGATCAAGCTGCTCGGACGAACGACCTTGCAGGATCTATCAACCAGTTCAATGTGAATTGGGCTGCTCTGACCCCTTCAGTCGTTCGTACAATGAATCCTTCGCAAGTACCGCAACTAGAAACCTTGTTTTTGGTTGGAGAGGCGATGTCCCACCAAGATCTAACCACCTGGGCAGACAAAGTCACCCTAGGCAATGGGTATGGGCCCACTGAATGCGCCTGCGTTGCCACGTGCAACATCATGACGCCTCTGACAAAGCCTAACAATCTTGGAGATGTGGTTACTGCTCGAGGCTGGGTCGTTTCGCGCAGCAATCATAATATGCTTGCACCCGTCGGAGCTGTGGGCGAGTTGTTGTTGGAGGGTGGCGCCGTTGGAGCCGGATATCTCAACAACCCCGAAAAAACAGCAGACGCATTCCTCACGAAAGTCGAATGGCCTGTAAATCTCTTGGATACCGATGGTCAGACACCTCTGCGCATATACAAGACCGGGGATCTCGTCAAGTATAACGAAGACGGGACTATGCTGTATCTTGGTCGTAAGGACTTTCAGGCCAAGGTTCGAGGGCAAAGACTGGAATTGTCCGAAGTTGAGCATAAGCTTCTGGATGACAATATGGTGCAGAGTGTTCTTGCTTCTGTTCCGACAAAGGGACCTTGTGCTAAACGTTTAGTTACAATCATCTCCCTACAAAACATGCCAGCTACACGGTTGGATGCTACGGGTCCATTGCAGATTCTGTCGCCAGAAAGCGCATCAAATAACATCGCCAACATCCGGGACAGTCTTTGTGAGCGCTTACCAGCATACATGATACCTTCCCTGTGGGTAGCCATCAATCGCTTTCCACTGATGCCATCTGGCAAGTTGGATCGAAGACGTGCAGTGCAGTGGTTAGAGCAAATGGACCAAGCCACCTACAGAATGATCTCTACCATGGGCGTGGATGATCGTGATACGCATAGCGGATCTTCTGTGGAGCAAAAGCTTCAGGACATCTTCGCAAAGACACTGAACCTGCCTGTCAGCGATATTCGATTGAACCAGTCATTCTTACACCTAGGTGGCGATTCTATCGCAGCTATGCAGGTTTCTTCGCAATGTCGAGCGCAAGGTTTATCTATCAGTGTGAAGGACATCATCCGTGCAAAGTCTATCACTGCCTTGGCTGCTACGGTTGACCTTTCACAAGCCTCTCAACCTGCTGCTGAGCTTACGGAGTACTCTCTACCATTCGGTCTTTCCCCGATCCAAAAGGTTTTCTTCGAAACTGTTGGTGATTCATACAACCATTTCAACCAAGCCGAGGTATTGCGCCTCTCCCGAAACATCGAGGAGAGTGAGCTTCGATATGCGCTTGTTACTCTGGTGAAGATTCATCCCATGCTTCGCGGACGCTTTACGAGAAATGAGATTGGTACTTGGAAGCAACGTATCGAACAGGACACCGAGCAGTCTTTCAGATTACGACATCATCGTGTTCAAAAAGTCAGCGATCCAGCACTGCAGAATGCATTCAACAACAGTCAGGCGAGTCTGGACATTACAACCGGTCCTACGTTTGCCATCGATTTGTTTGAAATTGAGGAAAGCTTCTCCCAAGTGCTTACGCTCGTTGCTCATCATCTTGTCATTGATATCGTTTCTTGGGGGATCCTTCTCGAAGATCTGCAGGGACTACTCAACGGGGCTCAGCCGCTTTCTCAAAGCTTGCCATATCACACATGGTTGCAGCAGCAATTTTCGCAAGTTAAAAAGGAAAATCCCCGGGCAATTTTCCCTGCTGTGGAAATTCCAGTAGCCCAACTCGATTATTGGGGTATGGAAGGTCGACCCAACTTCAATGGTGACTGCACCGGTGAAAAGATGCAGCTATCTACTCGTGATACAATGCTGCTCCTTGGTGCACAGGATGCTCTAGCCACCGAGATTGTCGACATCTTGGTTGCAGGACTTCTAGAGTCTTTCCGCAAAACGTTTCCTGATCGTTCCACAGTGGCAATACACAATGAAGGCCACGGTAGGGAAACATTCAATACCCACCAAGATTTGTCTCGAACAATCGGCTGGTTCTCAACTGCGACGCCAGTTTACCTCCCTGTGCCTGCAAACGAGAAAACTGATATAGTCAGCACGATTCAGTGGGTCAGAGATTTCAGGCAAAGAACTCCAGACAAAGGACGGCCTTACTTCGCCTTTCGTAATCTGACTGAGACGGGTCAAACACGGTTCGCCAGCCACTGGCCCGCTGAGGTACTGTTCAACTATGTCGGACGGTTGCAACATCAAGATCGTAAGGATGGCATGTTCACTGCCATTACCGATCTGGAATCTAAAGATATTGGGGATCAAGTCCCTCGCCTTGCACTTTTCGATGTGACTGCGGCCATCTCTAAAGGCGTCATTGACATATCCTTTGAATGGAACCGTAACATGTGAGTGTCTTTCCAATACTGAAAACTCATTGGTTTAAGAAGCGGAGATCTTAGGTCTCAACTCTGTTTACAGATACTAATTCTATGGTGTTTCGTAGGAATCGACAAAAAGAGATCCGCAATTGGGTGGAGAATTGTCGACAGACCCTTGTTGATGCAATCGATGAACTTCTGCAGGTTCGCGAAGGCCAGAGTCTCAAGAATTTCCGGAGTTTACCGTTACTATACAATGGCCTCGACCGAATCACGAAGGCTCTGCCGGCAGAATTGACTCTCACTGAAGTCGAAGACATCTACCCTACTTCTTCAATGCAGCAGGGAATTCTCTTCACGCAATCACGGAATCCAGATCTGTACACCTATGAAACCATCTGTCAAGTGAAATCGACCAATCACAGTTCAGTCGATCCTCATCGGCTTGCTGAGGCATGGCAAGTAGTGGTTCATCGCCATCAGGCTTTGCGTACTATCTTCATCGACGGCCTTGCCAAAGATGGTTCCAAGGACCAAATTGTTCTCAAGGAAAAGCCTGGAAGAGTTCAGCTTCTCACTGGCTGTGAGGATGATCATGTGGCGAGTATGCTTCGCGAGCAATCCCCGATTGATTGCCGGGAAGCGACTCCACCACATAGAATGACAATCTCAACGACAAAATCGGGAAAAGTGTGGATGAAGCTTGAGATCAGTCATGCGATCAACGACGGCACCTCAGTTTCCAACATGTTTGCTGACCTCGCACATGCTTATGCTGGAAAGCTATCGCGCGCAGATGCTGGACCACTTTATTCCGACTACATCGAACACGTTCTCTCCATGCCTCGAGAAGCCGATGTGGCCTACTGGAAGACGTATCTTGCAGGAATGGAGCCCTGCTTTTTTCCAACATTAAACGACGGGCAACCGCTCGAGCGTAAGCCCGCTTCAGTCGTTGTAGAGCTGCGCAATATCGATCCAGTTCAAGCATTCTGCAAAAAGAATGGCGTCACGCTCTCCAATCTCCTCCAACTCACTTGGGCTTTGACGCTGCATTGTAAGTATCTTCTGAACAACCACACTATTTTGCGATCTCTCGCTAACTTCTTGTCTTCTGGTAGGCTACGTCGGGTCCTCTGACGTATCTTTCGGTTTGGTCGCATCAGGCCGTGATATACCTGTGGCAAACATTGGTTCTGCCGTGGGATGCTTCATCACTATGCTTTGTGCCCGCTTGGTGTTCTCAGATAATACAACCATTGCCGAATTGCTCGAATCCCTCCAGACAAGCTCAACCGAGGCGCTGTCCCACCAAAACTGCTCACTTGCTGATGTCCAGCACGAACTACAGTTGCCCTCTCTCTTCAATACCGCTTTCACATTTCAGCGCCGGAGCCTCTCTCGTGATCCCGATCAAATGGCTCTTGTTTACGAGGACATGGAAGCTGACGATGCTGGAGAGTACATCATCACTGTTAATGCAGATGTCATGGATGACAGCATCACTGTAGACTTTGGCTACTCACAAGACAAGATCATTCCTATTCAAGCTCAGAACATGGCGGACACGTACGAAAAGATCTTGCACGTCATTATCAGCAACGCCGCCAGCGAGCTCACCGTTGGTAATGTGGATGCATCCACTGAAGGCAGTCTTCGCCAGATTTTGGGATGGAATTCGGAGCTTCCTCCGCCTATCAATCGGTGTGTACACAGAGTCATTCATGATCAAGCCCTCACAAGACCCCGTATGACGAAGGCGGTTGAAGGATGGGATGGCTCTTTCACATACCAAGAGTTTGACAGGGTTACCGATCAATTGGCAGCTCATCTTCAGTCTATTGGCGTAACAACCGAAACCTTTGTTCCAATCCTGTTTGAGAAGTCATCCTGGGCAATTGTCAGCATGATTGCAATCATGAAAGCTGGGGGTGCTTATGTTCCTCTTGACCCTAAGCATCCAAAATCACGACTACTTGAACTTATAGGAGACGTCGGTGCCGAAGTGGTCTTGTGCTCCCGTCACTATCAACCTACAGCAGCTGCAGTGGCCAAGACTCCCCTTGTAGTTGACCAGCGATCAATTCGAAAGCTCGCGATGCCAGCCTCTGGTGAGCTACGTGCCGCATCAACTCCAGACAATGCTGCCTATTGCTTGTTCACCTCTGGCACGACTGGAAAACCGAAAGGAACTATCATATCTCACCGAGCATTTTGCACAAGTGCAGCTGCCTTTACACGTCGTATGAACATCAATGCTACATCGCGTACTTTCCAGTTCGCCTCATACACATTTGACGCTAGCTGTATCGAAATTCTTTCTGCATTGACAGTTGGTGCAACGGTTTGTGTACCTTCAGAGGATGATAGGATGAATAACCTACCGGGCGCAATCAGGAAGTTGAAGGCCAACTGGTCGTTGTTGACTCCTTCGGTTCTTGGTACCGTCGAGCCAGAGCGTGTTCCTTCCTTGAAGACTCTGGTTTCAGGGGGGGAGGCTCTTCCTGGACACATTCTCAAGAAATGGGGCACTAGCACATGCTTCATCAATGGTAAGTTATCTGGAATTCACTAATATGATTCATTAAATGACGTGAGACTTAGCGTACGGACCTACTGAGTGTTCAGTGGTAGCAGCTACTGCCTACAAGTCTACATTGGACCACAAGCTCATTCCATCCGAGCCTGCCACTATTGGTACGGGAAGTGGATGTAGATTGTGGGTTGTTCATCCGCGCAACCATGACAAGCTTATGCCTGTAGGCACCGTAGGTGAACTAGTCATCGAAGGGCCTACTGTTGCCCGTGGGTACTTGAACGAGGAAGAGAAGACCAAGAAAGCTTTCATCACCAATCCCGGATGGGCAGCAACAATTGCGACGCAAAATAGCGGATTCGAGACTGTTCGTATGTACAAGACTGGCGACTTGGTCCGTTACAACAGCGATGGTTCCGTGAGTTATGTTGGGCGCAAAGATACTCAGATTAAGCTCAATGGACAGCGTGTTGAGTTGGGCGAAATTGAGTATCACGTGGGTCAGAACCTTCCGGACAATGTGCAATCAGCAGTTGAGTTGATTGCAACATCAAACCGGGGCTCCATAAAGGCTTTGGCTGTGTTCTTTGCAGTTGTGCAGCCTACTCCTACCAGCGAGGAGGAAGATGTACAAGCAGCAATGGGCATTACACCGTCTAACGATTTGCTCCTTCCTTTAGACGACCACCTTCGCGAAATTTGTAAGAATGCAGAGAACAGACTCGCTGGCGCTTTGCCGTCTTACATGATACCTGCCATTTTCATACCCGTAAGGAAAATGCCATGGACTTCGGCTGGAAAACTGGACCGCAACTGTCTACGAGCCTCTGCACAGGATCTCAGCCGCGAAGCACTGGCGATGTATCGACTCAGCAGTATGGCAAGCAAGAAGCAGCCCATCACTGATGCAGAGAAGAAGATCCACAAAGCTGTGTGCTCAGTGCTAAATCTTTCTCCTTCTTCTGTCGGCATTGACGACAGTTTCGTTGTAAGTGCAAATTAATTACTAGCTAGATGTTGAAGATTACTGATTTCTGATTAGCGTCTCGGTGGCGACTCGATATCTTCCATGCGCCTCATTACAATGGTACAAGCTGAACAAATGGAGTTATCATTCGTTGATATCTTCAAGTCTCCTAAGCTCTCCGATCTAGCTAAGATCGCCTCGCCCAACAGCACTGCTGGTCAAGCAGAAAAGGGTATCCAACCATTCGAGCTTCTCCAAGCCCCTCTTCAGAAATCGGAAATCATGACTCAGGTGACACAACAATGTCATTTCTCTGAATCAGAAGTTCAGGATGTCTATCCGACAAGCCCACTTCAGGACGCTCTCATCACGCTCACCATGAAGCAGCCTGGCGCATATGTTGGGCAACATGTCTTCACACTTCCGCCGTCTGTGGACATCCTCAAGTTCAAGGCATCTTGGGAGAAGGCTGTCAGCGATATCGACATTCTTCGTACGCGTATCGTCCAGCTTTCATCCGGGTCGTTTATGCAAGCCGTGCTCAAGGAAGACAAAGTCAACTGGAAGAGCGCAGCTTCACTTGAGGATGCTCAAGCCGAAGTATCAAGAACTCCATCACAGCTTGGGGAACGCCTCGCAGCCTACACTATCGTTGGTGCAGATCCCAAACAACGGTACTTTGTATGGACATTGCACCATGCTCTTTATGACGGTTGGAGCATCCATCTGATGCTACAACGTGTACAGAAAATTTACACGAAGGATGCATCCAGCATGCCACAGAACCCTTACGTTAGATTCATCAAGTATCTTTCCAACACTGATGAAAGCAGTTCGAGAGCATACTGGAAGCAGAATTTGAGTGGAACAGACGCCTACCAGTTCCCCAGGCCGTCATCAATCAAATCAAAGAGTAAACCGAATGGGCAGACACTACAACATCGGATGAAGCTCGCACCCCACAAGCATGTTGATGTTACCCCAACTAACGTTTTCCGAGCTGCTTGGGCTTTGGTACTTGCAGCTTACACGAACAGTAACGATGTAGTCTTTGGAGAGACCCTTGCAGGCCGAGATGTCGCCGTGAGTGGTATTATGGACATCTGTGGGCCAGTTTTAACAACGGTGCCGACTCGAGTGAGGATCGATAGCAAATCGACTGTTCGTGAGCTTCTTCTAGCGATAGCTTCCAACGTCACCGAGCGCATACCTCATCAACACTATGGCATTTCTGCTATCAAAGCGATTGGTGACGACGTCGCAGCTGCATGCCAATTTCAAAACCTCCTAGTCGCTCAAACCGACCAGGATGCACTGAATGACTCAATGTGGTCATCCTACGATTACGGAAACCAAAGCAATTTCTTCACGAACCCTTTGGTTGTTGAATGCAAAATCGGAAAATCTACTACTGAGGTTCTCTGGCATTTCGATCCAGACGTCATGTCTCCTTGGCACGTTCAACGACTGGCCTACCAATTTGAGTTTGTGTTGAATCAACTCCAAAGCGCGACTCGAGTCAGCGAAATCAGTATTTTCAGTGAACAAGACAAACAGCTCGTCGGGAAGTGGAATTCTCGCAAGCCAAATGCTGTCGACGAGACCATACCAGCAGTGTTTTACAGGAACGTTGCTACTCAACCCGATGCAATTGCAGTTTCAGCATTCGATGGCGAGCTCACGTACGGGGAACTTGCCAGACATGCAAAAAACTTGGCAAAAGGACTTTCGGATATTGGTGTTGGTCCTGAAACTCTCGTGCTGATTTGTCTGGATAAGTCACTGTGGACAATTGTTGCCATGATGGGTATCCTTCTGGCAGGCGGTGCGTACGTACCGTTGTCGGCAGAGCATCCCGCGTCACGCCACAAGCAGATCATCGATACATGCAAGTCTTCCATTGTGCTTTGCTCGCAGCCATACAGGTCACGTTTCGAAGGTCTGGTAAAACACGTCTTAAGTATCACTGAGGACAGTATACGACGACTACCCAGTTGGGAAGAACCACTTCCACAGAACCTCAAGAGTGACAATGCCTGCTACGTACTATTTACCTCAGGAAGTACGGGAGTACCCAAAGGTGCGGTGTTGGAGCACAGGAATGTGACTTCGAACGCGATAGCGATTGGCGAAGCAGCTCATATGGGCCCTTCTTCGCGAGTAATGCAATTCGGCACGTTGGTGTTCGATGCTTCTGTGCTTGAGATCTTTATCCCTCTCATCATAGGAGCCACTGTGTGCGTCCCGTCCGAGGAGCAACGTACCGCCAATCTTGCGTCGGCGTTGACTTCGATGAAGGTTGATTGGCTTTTCTTGACCCCGTCAGTCGCCAGCACACTTGAAGGACCTCATTCTGTCCCTACGTTGAAAACGTTGGCTGTCGGAGGTGAAACCATGACCTCCGAAATCATCAATAAATGGGCTTCTAAAGTCAAGTTGATCAATGGTTATGGCCCAACAGAGTGTTGCATCTTCGCTGTCATAAATGACAAGGTTTTCGAACAACGCTCCACTACAAATATTGGAAATGTGCTAAAGTCTGGACGTGGATGGCTCACAATGCCTGGCAATCCCCACCAACTTGCACCTGTTGGGGCGATAGCGGAACTGTGCTTGGAAGGATCAAACGTTGGACGAGAGTATTTAAACGACCCCACAAAAACCGCTCACACTTTCGTGGAGGACCCCGAATTTCTTAAGGGCTTCTCTATGGACGGCAAAAATCGAGTTTATCGCACGGGAGACCTTGTGCAATATGATCCTGATGGCTCCATCCATTACAGGGGACGAAGAGACAACCAGATCAAACTTGCTGGGCAACGCATGGAGCTCGGTGAGGTCGAACACAACCTACAAACTGATGAAAATATCCATCAGGTAGCGGTACAGCTGCCCAAGGATGGTCCATGTGCCAAGAAGCTTACTGCTGTCATCAGCTTTGCTCTTGATACTAGCACTAATACCAATGCTGAGTGGAATACGCCACTTCTCGATCCCGATACCCTTTCAAACTTGAACCGCGCGAGAGAAAAGCTGATGGAGCACGTTCCTCCATACATGGTCCCCATCATCTGGATAGCCGTACCTCGAATACCGTCCCTTGCATCTACCAAACTTGACAAGAAGCAGGTCGCATCATGGCTTGAGAGTCTAGACGATGCTACGTACCAGAAGATCACACAAACGGAACTCAGTGCCGATGGGGTTGAAGAGATGGATGATGCTATTACTATACTTCGAGACATTTGGGCAAAAGCACTGAACGTGCCAATTGAGAGGGTTCAGCCAAACCGATCGTGGCTCTGTAAGTGTTTCAGAAGCAACTCACTACATTATCACTAACTGAGACTAGCCTTGGGCGGCGACTCCATCGACGCTATGAAACTCCTTGCAAGATGTAGGAGTCAAGGCATTAATCTCACGCTAAACCAAGTACTTAGTGCTAAGTCGCTTGCACACCTTGCTAAGAGTGTGAAATTCACGGCCACCGTGGACCATAATGAAGACCGACTGGATCAGCCATTCCAATTGGGACCTATTCAGCGTTTCTATTTTGAGACGCAAGGCACGGAGCACAAGGCACACTTCAACCAATCCTCAACATTGCGCCTAACTTCATATGTAGAGCAAGACGCTGTGAAGGGTGCCATTGACGCTGTTGTTGCATGCCATGGTATGCTCCGAGCTCGTTACTCCAAGAGTTCCGCAGGAGAGTGGCAGCAGTGTATCCGGCCCGTCGCCAATTCCTACTCATTTGAGGTTCACGAAGTCTCTACCCCATCCTCCGCCATCCCCCTTGTAGCCAACACACAGAAGAGTCTCGATATTGAACAAGGCCCAGTTTTCGCTGCCAATCTGCTTTTTGTCAAAAATAAGCAAATACTCTTTCTGGCAGCTCACCATCTTGTCGTCGATCTCGTCAGTTGGGGTATAATCATACAAGATCTAGAGGACCTCCTAGGATCAACTGATTCAACTCCAACGCTTCAAAAAGGGCTACCTTTCCAGGTCTGGTGTGAGAAGCAAAGCGAACATGCTTTGAACTCCAGTGAACAATCGGCTGTGCGAAAACAACCTCTTTTCGTACAGCCCGCAAATATCTCATTCTGGGGTATGGACAAGCGCTCCAATCTATACGGGGATGTGGAGAGGGACGATTTTACCATCGCCAAAGATATCACTACTGTGATTAACAGCCATCATCACGTCTATAGAACGGACCTTGTGGACATATTCCTTGCAGCCATCGTACATTCGTTCTCGCGCGTTTTCATCAATCGCAGAACACCAACCGTGTTTAATGAGTCCCATGGCCGACAAGTTTGGGAATCAAGCGACATTGATCTCTCACGTACTGTGGGGTGGTGCACTACGATGTATCCAGTCACGGTTTCTATTGGTGACGATGAAGATGAAGTACTCCATACTGTCCGCCAAGTAAAGGATACACGTGGGAAGATCGCAGATAGTGGAAGGCCTTACTTTGCCCATCGATTTCTAACAGAACATGGAAGGCAAGAGTTCGCAAAGCATGCGCCTATTGAAGTTCTTTTCAACTACCTCGGTCAGCAAGGAAAGTCTGGTAAGGGAAAGTCCTTGCTGCAACCTACCCAAATCGAGGGAGATAATGACGAGGAGACTTCCGATGTCAGCAAGAAGGCCATTCGTATGGCGCTCTTCGAGATCTCGGCAGTAGTTTCCGATGATCAGATTCAATTCAGCTTCTTATACAACCGCCACTCGAGGAATCAAAAGGGCATTCGCAGGTGGATCTCCGAATGCCAACGCACTCTCGAGGAAATCGCCACTGAGCTAGCTGAGTTGAACAAGCCTCAGCCTACAATGGCAGATCTGCCTCTTCTTCCCCTAGATTCATATGGTCGCCTTGACCGCGTACTCAAGTCCCTACCCGATGTCGGCATCTCATCATTCGAATTGGTCGAAAACATCTATCCTTGTTCGCCAATCCAAGCTGGAATGATTCTCAGCCAGATTAAAGCCCCTGAATCATACTGGTCTTCAACAATCTTTGAAGTGAAGTCGCAACGGGGCCCAGTCGATGCAGAAAAGGTGGTCAATGGGTGGAAGCAAGTCGTTGCTCGTCATCCCTCCCTGCGTACTGTTTTCGTTGACAGTGTTTGCAAGGGCGGTGTGTTTGATCAGATCGTGCTGAAGAACCCGGATTCTGGGGTTGTTTCTTGCACGTGCAGTGAGGCTGAGTTGTCGACGATGTTGCAGTCAATCAAGCACAGTTCGCTCAATGGCAAGAAAAAGCCAGTTCTTCCGCATCAAGCAGCTGTCATTCAGACCACATCCGGGCGAGTCATCATCAAGCTCATCGTCAATCACTCCGTCATAGATGGAGGATCTCTTGCAGTTATCGAAAACGATCTTCAGGAAGCCTATGAAGGGCGTCTGTCTGGTGAGGGTCCACTCTACAGCGACTACATCAAGTACCTGCGTGAGCTATCAGCGGAAGAGGCCATCGGATACTGGAAATCCAAACTTCGTGGGGTCACTCCTTGCTATTTCCCTACAGCGCAATCGGGTGCAAGCAAGCAAAGACAGCTAAAATCGCTCGATATGCGGTTTAGTCGCTTCGATGAGATCCATGGCCTGGCAGAGACCTGCAGCGTTACATTTGCCAATATTTTCTTGGCCACCTGGGCGCTGGTGCTACGGAAATACACCAGATCTTCCGATGTGTGCTACGGCTATCTCACTTCCGGAAGGGATGTGCCTGTTCAAAACGTGGCGAGCGCTGTTGGAGCATTCCTCAACATTTTGGTATCACGTGTCGAAGTGAGTCCCTCCTCCCAACTTGTTCAGGTCATTCAAAAGGTACAGTCAGACTTCATCGACTCCGCACCTCATCAACACTGCTCTCTCGCACAATTTCAACACGACTTGGGATTGTCTAATAAGGCTCTTTTCAACACTGCTGTTTCAATCCAAAAACGCAGTAGTTTAGACGATGAGGAACCATCAAACTCGGTCATCGAGTTTGAGCAACTGGATGGTCATGATCCCAGCGAATTCGCCGTCACAGTCAATATCGATGCTACCCGAAACGATGAGGGCGTACGATTTACTTACTGGAACGATGCTGTGACAGACGCAGAGATAAAGAACGTATCAAAGCTCATGTCAACGATCCTCTGTGAAGCTCTGCGTGACATCAAGCAGAGTGTTGATAGCTTGGATGCTGTCATCAATGAACCACTGGAAGATGCCCGCCTAGCGCCCCCAAAATTACGTGCAAACGCTCCTCAGCCTGCTCAAAGCCTGCCAAACTCACCAGCCTCGCCTCTTATGCCTCGGATAGCTTTCCCAGACATCTCTGCAACCGTTCCCACCCAGGCTGAGACACCAGATTGGAACAATCTCATCCGGTCTATTGTCAGCGAAATGGTGCCTCAAATCGTCAATCAGATTGTCGCTCAAAACAAGCTCAGTGTAGAAACTACATCTTCGACCATCGACAAAATGACCACGCAGATGACAGGCCTGCTTAGTAGAAAAGCATCTACATCTCATCGCGTTCGCGCCAGCTTTGACGGCAATATCCCTCCACCAGGCTCCAACCGTGCAGAGTCTATCCGTTCCAGGCGAATGAGCCTCGTTAGTAACTCTGAGACCCGAATTCAAACAGCTGCCGACATGGTAGCTACTTTGGGCGCCTACGCCACTGAGAAATCCCCCAAGGTGGCCCCGGATTTTGTAGAGAAGAAACTCCTCCAATTGTGGAGTGAGTTGCTAGAGATGGTTGAAGAATCTATTGAGCAGGATCACAGCTTCTTTCAACTAGGAGGTGACAGTATCATTGCTATGCGCCTAGTCGGAGCTGCAAGGGAAGAAGGTTTGTCAATGACCGTCGCTGATGTGTTCAAAAACCCTACGTTTTCGGATATGGCTCGCGTAGTACGAGTTGCAGGTGAAGTTATCGACGAGGTCATGTCCCGGGCTGGAGGTGAATCGGTGGTGGGTGATGGTGATGTTGGGGAGCCATCTAAACATCGATCTCGCGGATCTCGCGGAAGAGCGGCATCCATCTGGAGCGACATGCAATCCGTTGCATCGGAGCTCAGAATCGACTTGCAAAGCATAGCTCTCAATGATCACATATCACAAGATGGATCGGAAGTCGCGAAGAATGATGCAGCCTTCAACAAGTGGCAAGGCTTCTCCCCTACTCAAGAACGACCACCGACGCCACGCAAAACTACTTACAAGACAACACCAATACCCCACACTGTTCACGAGGGAGTTGAAAGCACTGATATCAAGTCTGTATCCCTTCTCGGTGACCCAAATGTTGACAGTGTCATCTCAAAGGTGCAAGTTTTCAAGGGCGGCATTTCAGACGTCTTTCCAGTAACGGATTTCCAAGCTCTTGCTATCACAGGATCTCTCATGGAATCCAAATGGATGCTGAACTATTTCTATCTGGATGGGCCAGGACCCCTCGACCTTCGCAAGCTGAAGCAGGCTGCGTACCGTACTGTGCAGGCTTTTGACATCCTGCGCACTGTCTTCGTGCCTTACGGTGATCGCTTCCTGCAGGTTGTCCTGCGCAAGTTGCAACCCGAATTCATTTATGAGCAGACTGATGACGATCTCGATACCTTCACCAAACGCTTGCAACAGAGAGACCGTGAAATGGGTCCACGGGTTGGCGAGGCTTTTATTCAGTTTGTGGTCGCAAAACAGAAGCAAACAGGATTTCATCGGGTTTTCATGCGATTGTCACATGCTCAGTACGATGGAGTATGCATGTCAAAGATACTGGTTGCTCTTCAGGATGGCTACAATGGGCTTCCAGTCTCATCGGCCCCCAGCTTTGGCAACTTTGTTCGAGAAACTGCAAAGACGGTCAATGGAGCACATAGCCACTGGAGAGAATTACTACGGGGGTCTAAGATGACCGAGATTGTCAATCGCTTTGGCCCGAACTACCAACGCGCGGCTGGTAGCTCCATCACTCTGGATAGGAAAGTCACTTCGCCATCGTTGAAGCGTTTCGATATCACAGGTGCCACCGTTGCTAAGGCAGCTTGGGCCTCCACTCTTGCTCGTATCGCCAACAAGTCTGACGTCGTCTTTGGACACGTAATCTCTGGCCGGAATGGCAGTGTCGCCAACATCGAGAATATTGTTGGGCCTTGCCTAAACATGGTACCAGTGCGCGTCAGATACCAGCCTGAATGGTCTGTGCTTGACCTGCTTCAGAACATCCAAGAGCAGCAAATTTCCAATATGGCATATGAAGCTCTTGGATTCCGCGAGATCACTCGCCACTGCACAGATTGGCCAGACTGGACCAACTTCTCAAGCATTCTTCAACATGACCAGGGCGCCCAGGCCAACCACCAAATTATGCAGCTTGGTGGCATTGAATACAAAGTCGGTGCTCTCGGATCTCAGGAAGACTTTGCAGATCTTTCTATACACACCATTTCACGTTCTGGCAATGAGATGGAAATCCGATTAACATATGCTCCGAACAGTACAATCACGCCAGAGTTTGCTCAGAATGTTTTCGACATGCTTTGTGCCAATGTCATTGCATTCTCACGCGATCCAAGGGATCTGCTGCCATCTCCTGCCGAGCTAAATTCTCAAAGCTCGACAAAAGTGAACCCGGAGAAGACACGCAAGAGGTCAGCGGATAACTACCCCATTTCTCTTCCAACAGATACTGGTCTCTCTCATAATGAGACCAATGCTGTTGCCGACACCTTGCGCGCCGCTTGGGAGCAAATCCTCTATGACGAGAATGGTTTACCAGCATCGATCGAGCTAGCTTCTGACTTTTTCGATCTTGGCGGTGACATCATGGGCCTAGCGCAGGTAGCATCTATCCTCGACCAAGACGGATACAAAGTGCGTGTGGAGGATCTTATTGACAAATCTGTGTTCTTCGACCAAGTAATTATTCTTGCTGCAGAACGAAAGAAGCAAATCGAGCTGGAAGCACAGAACCCTTGGGGCGATAAGAGTAGGCTGAAGGTTGAAGAAAAACCAAAAGAAAGGAGAGGGAGTGCGTTTGGTACAATTGCGAAGAAATTTGGTTTTGGCAAGAAGGGAAGCTCTAGGGACCTTCAAAAAGCGCCTTGATTGGCTTGGAAGTAGTATACAAATTGTCAGAGTCTTCTATGAGAATTCATGGCTCGGTTTAGGGGTCTCAATGGCGTAGTTACTGTTGCTTTCTTTCCGGCACTATTACTGCAGTCTCTTTCCAGATATCTCGGTTTCGTTGGTCAGGCGTTTAATTGATTTGATAGGGATAGGTGTTCATGTTGTTTTCACTATCTTTTACACTAGTCATGCTCAATAATTTCATATGTCCAAAGGTTTTTTACAGTTTTTTTTTCAATCTTTCAATCAACAGTTCCGGCAAATTGCCACTATATTACTCTTACATGAGATGGGTATCAATATTACTTTAGCATCCCCATACATTATCAAAAAAGACCCGTTCAGAACCGCAACTACACTTCACTACCGTCGTTTTGCTGCTCTTCATCACCAGGCTTTTGGCTATGTCCTTCAATATCCTCACTGTCTTCATCCATACCCGGCCAGAGTACCTTCTTTTGCAAGACGCCTTTGATATTTAGAATTGCAACCCAAATCCAAAGGATGACAAGTATGATCGTCATTGCACTACACACGCCTTTGATACCAGGGCTATCCAAAGCCTTGGCAATCCAAATCAAGGCAATCGTCATCCCTGCATTTGGGAAGATAAAGCCCCAGTGGTTGAGCGTGAACTGCGATTGTTTGGCACTGATGACGATGCTGACCGTAGCGATTGCGCTGAACCAGAAGGAGATGAGCCATAAGAAAATTCCCACAATCACACCGAAAACCTTGATAACATCAGCGACAGGGAAAGAAGTAATGCCAAGGAAGTTGTCTGGTATATGCCCTGAGGCTTGGATGCCGAGTGCGACACAAGCATTAGATGTGTAGGCAGCTGGGCCGACAGCAACATACATGCCTGGTCGCTTCGGGATGTCAGGTAGACTGCTATTCACAAGGCGAGTGAAATAAAGAGTAAGCATCAGAAACGCAATCGTCCAGCCAAGGCCTTGGAAAGTGACACTACCGATGAATATCCTATAGCCAGCTTCAGGCGGCTGGCTCTTCAATAGGGTACTGCCAAGGACTCCTAGAATTAGGAACGGATAGATTGGCAAGATCCAAGATGGCATGGCATCGGCGACAGGAAGTTCCCTTCGATCAAATATGACGTGATACTGGAAAACGCCGACTAGTACAACGATGGCAGCGTATATCCAATAGAGTATCTCCAATGCCTAAAATTTGGGGTGCGAAATCAGTTAAATGCAAGAAAACGTGATTTTGGGTGGCCACGGTCGTCTTAAAACATTATTTTCACGTGGGGTTTAGATTATACTTTGTGTCCCAAGTTACGTACTTTAACTAGCCATGGCCCACTGGAGGGGACTCCATACAGCTCCATGCAGTATATAATCAGTGCAATGCTGACAAAATAGGCTCCGAAGAAAAAACTCTCGTGAGGATGATGCAAGCTTAGCTTCAACGAGCCGCGGTTGTGTATGAAGCGGTAGCTGATGCATGCCGTAAATAAGAGGAACAGGGCAATGTCCAGGATGTAGAATATCTTTCCTATTGTATTGAGGCCTGTGAAGCTATACGGCTGTTGGCCAAGAAGCGTGGCAAGGGCCCCAGTCGACATAGTGCACTCGAACCAAGACCAGGTGAAGTGATCTAGGCGCTTTTTCCATGGCAAGTCCGTAGGATTGTAATTCGCTCGTTGAGCGGGTCGAGGACGCCGTTTGATCGGTCGGAGATACGAGGACAATGCCATGCTACCGGTACTGATGTTGGAGACTAACGATGAAGTCGATCCGGAAGGAAAAGTCGAGGGCGACGAGGCAGTCATTTGTTATATTGATTGCCAAGGAGTCCTACTACGTGATGAAGCAAATGCCATGGTTTCTTGAGTTCAATTGGCAATTCACCATCTATAGCCAAGACAAACATCAGAAGTCAAGGCGTCATAACTATGGCAGTTGTGAGTTTGCGGGCCCGAAGTAGTATAGTCTCAGTCGATCGCGGTGAAGGTCAAGGGACAAAGACAGTGTGACCTACGATACTGGAGCCTCACAGATCTCGTTGCGACATGATGACAGCTTCCTGCAGGTCTCTAGGTATATCCTAGGTATTATCTCGGGATTAGGTGCGATGGGCTCAGTTGTGACGATCGCAGTCATAATGACCCTATGACAGGTGATGTTCCAATGACGTAGCGAACGTTGCCTAGCGTAACGCTCGCAATTGCATCAGACCACTCGACAGTGTTTCAACTTTGTGCTGTGTCGAGTGAATACGATCGTGATGAAACGTCAATTCATTTCTGGAAAAAGTGGTAGAATCCAGGAACTACCGCTATCGCAATAATT
The DNA here is from genome assembly GCA_036172615.1 of Curvularia verruculosa. NCBI lineage: Eukaryota > Fungi > Ascomycota > Dothideomycetes > Pleosporales > Pleosporaceae > Curvularia > Curvularia verruculosa. Next base: position 55,709 of record JAWDHC010000188.1, read on the forward strand.
TGCTGTGGTTCGGAGCGGGCGCCGTTCACCCACTAATGACAGTCTAACGTGGCATGCATAGCCCATAGAAAACTAAGATATGCTGATAGTCTAATCCAACACCAATCTCATGAGAGGATTGTTGATTGCTATGCACTACCACCTACATCTCGGACATGATTAAAGATCTATTATACCGCTGAATTAAAACGACCTAGGATATGAGAAGACCAGTACCCCCTTGTCAGCAGGAAATGGCTCTATACATAAAATGAATCGCTAGTTACTGAGATCCTTAAATAATCTCCGTCTCACAGTCTACTTCAAACATCAAAGACATACATGAGGATTAGTTTGTCAACGCCAAATTCGAATAATAGCTCTGTAGGTCGTTGTAGCAGAGGCATTGAAGATCCAAACCCCCACTGGTCTTGGAACATAGTGTGTTTCTTCAATCAGGGAGCATCCCTCAACAAGGTTCTCTCCAAAGAGTAACAGTTAGGATGCAGGAGCTCCAGTATGCCCAAGATCACCGCAAGCGAATGCTTGAAGACGGACGAGAGCGACGGATAGCGCAATACAGAAACGCTCCAAATAGGAACGAGATAGCCTTTGGTGCGGCAAGCACTGAGTGCAACGTCTCTTAGACATGACCGATATGTCGGCCCAGGCCATGACGACGAAGATGGGGAGCTCGGTAACGCTCGAACCACCTGGTGAGCAATGCGTTGGGCTGGTGGAGTTTGACCAATCACATGTCGAACGCTGTGCCAAGCAAAGCAAAGCCAACGCGTGTCTACATTCACCCCAGCCACCATCCCTCTTCAACACCTAAACGAGCTCAACCCATCACACCCATACACTACCTATACACTACCTACATCACAAACCGAACGCGCCTCTCTCCTCGCTTCCACTTGTTGCACGTATCGAGTGCTCGACTTAGGCCCATCATCCTTGCGCACTTCACAAGGCCGCTGGTGGCAAAGGTGGGCGACTCTGCCTCGCACTGCGCGTCCATCGGCTACCATCAGCGGGGTGGGCTTTCGATCGAGTACTAGGGTCGCGTACCTGGTGTCGGCGGTGGATGCGGCACACACAAAGTCAAGGCTGCTTCAAAGCCTGGGCGGGTGGGTTCCCTTGTCTCAAGGGGGTTGGTAAGTTCAGTGTACATTTTGGATAGCTGATAATATGACCTTTTTCAACCTTGGCTTCAAGGCGCTCGCCTATCCCTCACCGAACGTCTCGGATCCTGTATCACCGTGCCAGTGTTCCCTAGTCTTTAGGTGTGACGACGCGTCCAGACAGGCAACCGTCTTGCTTGGATTTAGGATTCCTACGACTCATGATGTACAGCTTTTTGTGTTACAGTACGATGCCGACAGGCTGCTGTCTGGCACTGTTAGTCTTACTAGTGGCAACACCCATATACCACGACCACAGTTGGACGACCTCTTACGAAACAAGGATACCAAGCATTGGGACATCAAGACTTTGGCCCTGAGTATTGACCACTCATGTCCCCTTTGGTGTCCCCACGCCTTGTCTTTTGGTCCCAAGCTTGGTTGTGAGTCTTCTCTTCGTCAGTTTGTTGAGCTCACCAAAGCAACTTCAATCCATATCGTCTTCGATTACAAGCATGTGCGCAAGGAACATCACGGCATATTCAAGGCGTTCAGCAAAGCAGCAAGGGGCCTGACCGCCTATCCTGTTGATGGATCACTCACTAAGCAAGGGCTGAGGAGGGCCAGTTGGGAAGTCTTCTGCCCTGTTGACGCTGTCGAGGCACCCCCTGCTTACGATAGCTGTCGTAAGCGCCCAAGGCAGAATGAAGATTGTCCTCACCTACACTCTGGCGAATGCCCAAGATGCGCAGCAAGCCCAACATCACCGAAATATTCATCGAAACGCTTCGCTTCCCAATCGCCTGCCAAGTCTCATACGTCTGAGACGACCGTGCCGTTAAGTCCGGCTGCGGCTGAGGCTTTGGCAAAGGATTTCATGCGTATGTCACCTGGGATTGACTACCAAACTGAAATTATCAACGCCGCAGTCAGCAAACAGCTACCTGCATATCTTGAGAAAGCCCTTCCGAGTGCCCTCCAAAGTCTGCTTGCCGGCGCACCCAACTCCGGTTGCGGTTCCCCAGCCTCCTCTTCCACTTCCGCTGATTATAAGGGCAACAAATACCCAAAGCTACCACCCCTGACACCCTTGGGCAAAATATGGATTCCTCACATCCGCGTTCACCTCGCCCAACAGTTCCAACAGTACCAGGCCCATCAATTGAAACGTTTCGAGCAACTCGTTGACGAAAAGCTTGATCAGCTCTGGAACGATGCATACGATGCACGAGCCCATGAGACAGCAGAAATGATGAACGAGATGGAGGGGCACAAGGCCGACATATCACTGTTGAAAGAGGATACCATGAAAGATCTCTGCCGCGAGGCTGAAGATATCTTCACTAGGTGTAGGGAAGAGAAACGTGGGCTCAGTGATGACATTGATGAGCAGTTATCAGAGCTATATCATAAGACCCATTCTTTGAGTAGGCTGAAATTGCGGAAGATGATTGCAGGAGAATTCAGTAGGCAGAAACGAAGAAGAATGGGTGTAATGAAAGGTGTGGGGAAGAGGCTAGTTAGGGGTGACCAGAGGCTGTTAGGAAGGAGGAGGGGGGAGGAACTTGAGTGGGTCGACTGTTGATGCCCCTAGCTAATTACAGAGTCATCCATTCTGTCCTGCATGCCCAGGTGAATAATACTCCAACTAATAACTGATCAATTTGACAGAGAGCCATTACCAATATGCGCCTTCACCGTGCAGGCAGCATTCTAAAGGCCCAAGCCGTCATTATATTGGGCAATGATCGATCATATCGAGGTGCCTTTTTGGGAAAGCAGACAGCTGCAACAAGGTGAACGTTTTTAAAGTGGCTCCTCAATGGCATACAAAAGTATGCTCAATTCGATATCACCAATGAAATGGCCGTTCTTCGATTCTGATTTGGTCTTGCAAAGTGGCAAGCGAATGCTCTTATACTAAAAAGCACCAAATCTCCAGTGTAGCAAGAGTAAAATGTTCCCTTGTTCAGGCTTTGCTGTGTAGTGAGTGAACAAATTTACTAACTCTTACTAAGAGATTTGGGTAACACCGGAGAAGAACAACTAGCATTCGTGATAGATACCAATCCGCAATCCACGACCCCGATGTTTACATTCGCTGCATACTCACAAAGAACATCTACGTACATCGGCTGAGCAACATGTGTCGACGTATAATATTCCAACCATCCAAATCACTACTTTTATCCCTCCCTTCAAGGCGCCGCCACGCAGTGATGGCTCCCAATGCAATGCGTGCAGCAAACCCTCTTATCACCAGGTGCATTGTTTCCACATGGATCTATACCACACATCAGCAAACTATTCTCCACGCCCAATATCAATTTAAAAAAGACTGTTAACTTACACCAACTCGGCAAGCAGCCTCCAGTGCAAAACGACAGGGTCAAGTCGCCATTAGCACCACAGACTCTGACTGAGCTCCCAGCAGGCTGCTTTCCATATGCCCAAACAATCTCCTGACATGTCTTATCACTCGGTTTCAGCGACATGGTGCGTCCTGCAAAGCCATCACCGAAGATATCGCTCATGTCGTACCAGACGTTTTTGCCGTCGAGATTGTACGCAAAGATAGTCTGGCTCACATTGGGTTGGAAGATACCGTTCGCAACGGGCGAGATCTTGATTGCAATACCACCAGATGAAGGGTCGCGCCTAAAAGTCTCGCTATAGGAGGTCGACGGTGCAACGGTATATTGTGGGCTGATGCTTCCACCTACCGACCAGAGGTAGATAGGACTAGGGCACTCATTACTGACGATGGCGCGGCCGACAGCGTGGACTGTAGGGAAGAATAGAGAAGAGAGGGCGGTAGCGAGTGCAAATGATGGGAAAATCATCTTTGTTTGAGAATTCTTCTCTCTTATTAATCTATAATTTTGAACGATTGACTTTCCAGATATGTAAAAAAGCAAAACACAACACGCTTTCCCCCCTCCTTTTTATACACAACAGAAAACACAAACAGCCCGGGTCAGCAGCTCTCTTCCCCTATCATCTGCCAACACATCAAATCACCCCGTCATACACAACAAAAGCCACTCTAAACCATATTCCCAAATTAACC
>JAWDHC010000189.1:0-59665 GCA_036172615.1 Curvularia verruculosa
ATTGTCTTTCGTACGTGAAGTTCGTGATGCCAAGAAAAAGTGGCACACTCGGTGGGGTGGCACTCTCGGTGGTGGAATACGTTATTATACTTACAGAGATATTATTTATATCACCCTTTTACTTTATCCGCGAAAACCAACCTTTGAGTCTTGACACCAGGAGTCTTATATTACTCCCGCTCGAGATATACTCTTAACAATACCATAGAATAAACGATAGAAATCAATCTAAAAATAGATAGTTTCAACTTGTAAGACGAATTATTCGTAAGCTTTTATAGCACTCTAGAGGTATATATAGTTAGATAGAGGTATCTAGAACGGGTTAATATTATATGGTCTAGACTGGACCATGTCGGGCCAGTTGGTACACGTTCTAACATTTAGCACGTCCTATAGCCTCAACAATCTTCAATAGTGTAGGCAAATCCTACTCCATAATAACTGTTATTTATAGACTAATATAAAATCTCGTCCCTTGATCTCAGAAGTATCATCATTTTTACTTCTATTTTCACTTTTGACAGTTCTTTTTCTATAGCTGTAATTAGCGCCTAGAAAGGAACCTCTTCTCACAACTCGCTGTAACCTTTGTCCTGAATCGCGGAATTAGAAAGTTATGCCTTTTCTCCACTCTATCACAACGAGCATCAAGAACCAACTCAATATGCGCATCAGCATATCTCAAAGATCTCAAGAGCTTGTTGAATATCGCAACCAAACGAACATCTACATTCATGCCAATACAAGCCCTTCTCAAATTAGATTGAATGGACTCATCTGGTAAACATCAAGTTGTTTCTTGGGCTCCTACATTAAGCTTGCTATTGAGATCCTAATGACCTTTCGTCTATATTCCTCAGCTTTCTTAACTCTCTCATTTGCTCAAACGCGACATCTTCTCTTTGTATGTTCCTCCAATGCAAAACCACAAGGTGACAATCAGGATTGGCAAAGATCCTAGGACAACGCAGGTATAGTTCATGTTCTCCACCTTGATAGGCATCGAGTAAGGAAAGCTGAAAAAAACGATAGCAAAAGCAAGCCAACAAACGGCAACGATATTAACTAGGAAGCCCAATCTCCCCATATAGAAGACACCCCTATACATATTACGCCTACCTGTGAGTAGATTTGTAAAGATAGGAATAAAGTAGGCGATATTATTCACAGTAATGGTCGATCCTAGCATTGCGCCAAAAGCGGTCGAGCTGCCGAGGTAAAGACATCCTAGCGCTGCATTTGCGGCCGCTACTAGTAGTTGCGCATTGAAAGGTATGCCGAAGCGTGAGCTGACGCGTGCCCATATCGCTGACCAAGGCATAGCCTTATCTCGAGCGAAAGCCCACAAAACCCGGGATGTAGAAAGCTGGCATGATATAACGCAAGGGGCCATTGCGACAAACAATATCATGGTTAGCCCAAAAGCACCGCCTGCTGACTGTGTTACCTGACGGAAAAGCTCCACCAAAGGCAGCCCGGTATTGGTAGTAGCAAGTGTACTGTAGTCTTGCACACTGAACATCAAGGCAATCAAGTAGGTGATACCAGTGCAGAACGCGATACCAAGGGCTATAGCAATGGCCATAGGCGCGTTACGTGAAGGCTATTCATAAGGTTAGCTCAGGCTACTCAGGATTATCAAGACCTTTAACAGAGGACTCACATTCGGCATTTCCTCAGTAATATGTGTGACTAAAGCTGGTCAGTCTTTAACTAGAAGAATACGTTTGAGCGACTGCTTACTCCCGTCGAGTCCACCAAGACTGTACAGCGGATTGACAAGACCCACAACAAATGTAATAATATTGTTCTCCCAACCAGTATTGTTAATCCAGGTACGGAAGACAAATTTGGGGCTTTGGTAAGTGGGCGCACAAGCCACAACGGTTGTCAAAACAACTAACCAACCAATCTGTAAATAAAATAGGGAGAATCGATTTAGGTTTGGAATGAGCCTGTTTCCGAAAAGCACAACGGAAGCAGTTATAATATTTAGGCCTTGATAGGCGACAAATGTTTCCCATGTCTTTACCGTGGTTTCTGGGCGATAGAGTGCAACAAGCGCACTCAGCGTTTGAGCGAGGATCAAGTTTTGCGATGCTGTGGCAAATATCCCTAAATCAAGTATGCGTTAACCCATGCAGACAAGATGAGACGAATCACTCACACCCGCAAACCGTGAACCAACCAGTGAGAAAACTAAGGAAGATAGCCTGATTCTTGGGTGCGACAGCGGCAATCCAGTGGTACACTACAGTTCCCGTCAGTCTTTACAACATCTTTTAATGAAACGACCCGAGCCTGAGATGGAGGATCGGGCGAACTGTGTTTGGTAACTTACCTCCACCCTCAGTAGGGTAGCTAGACACAAGTTCTGCTAGAGAAGCAGCCAGAAAGCATTGTAGAATGGTGACGAGGATAAAGCCGTAAATTATTGCTCCTGGTCCACCAGTATTGATAGCAGTGACAATACCTAGACCGAGTCCTGTCCAGGATATAGTGGTTGTAGAGGCGAGTCCTATCAGCGACAACTTCGAAAAATGTCGTTGGAGTTCCTGGACATGCCCTAACACTTCTCAGTGAGTGGACTCAACAGTTGATGTCTTGGTGTCTGTACCCATTTCGGCCAGCCGCTTCTCGTCTGCGGTCATGGTGTGGTCATCACTCTTGTATCTGTCAGTTGTGGTGACCACCATGTCTCCTTTCTCGGAATTCGTCATCTTGCTTGATTATACAACTAGGGTTCGCTGTTTGAGAAACATTCAGTGGATTTTTGATCTTCGTGTCGTGGTCGAAGATGAGAGTCTTAAACATTGTTGTCTGAGTTGCGTACGGCATCTTATCGCGCTCCCTAGAAACGGGCCGTTAGGGCCCTTGTCTGTGCATACACCCCCTTCTTCAGACGCACAAGGTTAGAGATAAGAGATATGCTATCCTCCACACTTGCGGGGATACAGTAATGAAAAATATGGGGCCATGTTGTCTCAACGTCCTGCTGTACGCGTCAAGGTCCCTAATTGGTTGAAGTTACCAGGTTAAGACACATGGTGCGTATTCAATGAACGGCAACACTGGGCGTGTATTATTGTAGAATGCCTTTCTATTAGAATGGAAAACCAACAAATCATTCGTCCTAAGTCAAAATTATCATAGAGGATCGACAAAGCTGACCCAGATTCGTCCTGTATGCTTTAGAATACTCAATGGAAGGGTAACACTCCAGGTTTAATTCTGTTGAACACCCCACATTTGTCCTAACTAGACCTCTATTACAATGATCTACAAGATCCAAGATCCTTATCTGTAACCTTGTAAATTGCAGAGCGGCAACTGAGAGACCCGGCGCATCCGATACATCCAAGTCCGATCTTTGAATTTGCGCCCTCCGCCCCCTCGCTTGGCTTTGGGATACAACCCGCCTAGGATATAAGCCCAGATAAGCATGGTCTAGAACTAGATATTGATCTAAGCTGCGCAGGGCTAGAACTTTGGATTAATGTAAAATCTCCGATATAAGGGAAATTTATCTTTACCAAAGTCTTGGTCGGTCAGTAAGTACCACTAGCCTTGTGAGAGAACCGCGCAATGTATGAGTTGAATTGGATACTGTTGTATGCAACAAAATGCAACAAGCAAGCTTTTCATCCATCTACTTTGATTTTGTAAAAAAAAAAGCTGTACAACAGATAGCTGTACACAGTAGTTGCAAGGATAAGGAAAATAGTCACTAAATCAAGCTTAGCATGATAAGGATTGGCATAAGATTATATTTTTGTATCCAACTTAACATGACAAGATCGTTCATACGTATATGCCCTGTTTTCAAGCAGCAATCACTAGTTTGCAAGCATGGTAATCGAACAAATAGATTTCTCCACTAACACAGCCTGGAGCAGATCTAAATTGGATGTTTATTTCGGGTATGATGATGACAGGCAAGGTCCATTGAAAGCGCGATTACCAACAAATGTGACACCCTTGGTAAACATTATTCGACTAATCCTTGCAAAAGCTGCGTGAACCTAGCTTTACAGTAAGCGAAAGAGTTAAAAACAGAACTTGGCATCAAATTTTAGCCTGGCAGACTCTTAATTCCAAATTCTGATTCCTGAGCTTCAAGCTTGTTTAGCATCGCGGATATACAACAATTTTGCAGTCATCATCTACTTTCATATCTTGATGCTTGTAGCCATATGATGCATTCAATGACCCTTGAAATGGGCTGCTCTCTTTAGACCGCTTTTCCATACTTCTTTCTCTTATGACTATGATACCAGAGGAACATAAGTAAAAATTCGTTACAACTCTTCGAATATGCCTTCACTGGTTGTTGCATGAGCCTCCATATCTAGAGATTTAGACACCATCGACACTTTGTGAGTAGTGCAACAGGTACTAGGCCTTGTTAAAGAAGCATGTAACACCCGGTACTTGCCATTTCTGCATGCCTTCATACTGTTAAAATATAGTGACAAATTTGGCACAATAAAGTTGAAGTAATGCTGAATTGAACACTAGTGAGACAGCATGCCGCTGGCATTGTTCATATTGATCACAAAAGTAGGTAAACCCTCATTGATTAATACAGCTGTACTCCAGCCTGCCTCAATAACAGATCCGTAACAACAGGCTTCTCGAATGGCTCTTTCTTTTCCTTCGGGCAGGGCTTTCCGTTGCGAAGAGGCGGACCTGCCTTGTGAATATTGCAATGACGTCAGTTGAGTCGTGCCGTGATATCCTTTGAACAATTCCGCCCTCGACTCGATGTGGTCCTCCTTTGCGAATTTCCGTAGTGTCATGCAGATGTACTGGACATGTCGGATCAAATCGCTTTGAGGATCAGCAGCGTAGTGCATAGTCCTGCCGTCCCAAAGCACAATATTTCAGGTAAGTAAAACCGTGCAGTGAGACCTAAGAAGCGCCTACCAAGTCCCCAGGGTCTAGATTCATCTTCTGTAGCGTGCACCCTCCCTCTATCGTGGTACCATTTGAGATCATCCTGCTGGAGTATCAACAGGTCTCTAAACTCCTCCTCTGCCGTGGCTTGCACTTATAGTCATCCTACATTCGCTTCTCTGCGAAAAACTCGTCAACAAGCGTTGGGCTTCGCTTCATAAGGTCTAGCCCACCGTCGTTGGGCCCGTTCGGTTGGTGGCTTGGTTAGCTATCTACGCACTGCATACCCTTACGGTTCTCGATCTAGTCGCAGTGTAGCCATAGGCTCCAAGTGAAATCCTTCTATTGTAGTAAAGTAATGTCCATTCTATCAAAAGAGCACAGGAGCTTATCTATACCCCATAGCATAATAAATACTTCCAAGAATATGAGTTACGTTCAGCTTCCCAGACCGGCTTCTTGCAAGTTCTTCTATCAGCAAAGTACATACTGTATTTTGAAGCTGATAGGCAGACTATTAGCAGTTCAAGTGGATCCGTCGTTGGGATCGAAGCCAAGTCCCAGTGACTGGAGCCATTCGATTTGCTTCTTCTCGTACTATTCAGCCCATTTTGGCGTGATGAGGGTTTTTTTACTACTACGCAATCGTAGCGACGAGAATTATCGAGCTTATCTCCGAAGATTTCCCCATTGTGTTGGATGAGGTCGACACCTGTGGCAGCTTTTGGCTGTTCTATATGAGACGCCATCATAGAATGATTAGTGACAAGGATTCCGAAGCAATGGATGTTCAGCTCGTTGTGTTCAATCAATTCTAGAGGGAATACATGTCCAACCACGTCTTCCAATTCTTAATTGTATCTTGCAAACCATTACTTTAGTATTCCATATGTAGGTGGGGTTCAGCAACGTTTGCCCCGCGCAACGCCCACATCTCCGAATCGGTACATGTGGGCACCAATGCAGGTAACCGCGGTAAACCTGAGACGGAACGGCGAAGCATGGACGAGGTACTAGGTACAGCGGACACTAACTTGGTTCGGGAATGTGGCGGTGGAGATGTGAGCATTCAGCAAACTGTAAGGGCATCGGTCAATACTTGAACTACTAATTTTGCAATCTTTATAAGTCTCTCATCCTGCTCCGAAATTTATTTTTAAGCTTTAGCAAATCCTTTTCTATTGTGTTCGCATACCTCCGAAGTAATACCATGCCTGCCCAATTGCCGCAAGTTGCGTACAAGCGCATATCCCAGCCAGAGGTTGGTGTCAACAACTACCAAGGATTCACACCCGGCAAAGTCGAAATCGTAAAGAAGGGCACCAAACCTTATGGAGGACGAGCTCTTGAAAGTGATATTCGGATAGACCACGATGTCGAGATCAAGGTCCGCGATGGTGTAAGGCTGTATGCAGACATATATCGACCTGCAGACGCAGGAGACGATGAGAAGCTGCCAGCAGTTGTTAGCTGGTCGTGCTATGGAAAGAAGTACTCCGCGCTTCACATGCTTCCCATGTGCGTTTGGCAGTGTTGCGTGCCCAAGGAAGCCTTAAGCGGATTGGAAAAATTCGAGGGGCTTGATCCTGTTGAATGGTGTCCACGCGGATATGCCATCGTCTCTGTCGATTCTCGAGGTACAGGTGACTCTGATGGATCCATTCCTCTCATGGGCTCTCAAGATGCTGAAGATTGCTATGATGTCATCGAGGCATTGGCAGCGATGCCATGGAGTAACGGAAAGGTTGGCATGGCTGGCAATTCCGCACTAGCCATCATACAATGGCACGTCGCTTCACTCCGACCACCCCATCTCGCCGCTATTGCACCCTGGGAAGGATCTGGGGATATTTACCGCGAGCAATTCTGCCGGGGCGGTATTTTTTCAATGTCCAACTTCGATCTCATCACCAAGTTCATCATCAAGACCAACAATCCAAATGGAGGCATTGAGGATATGGCCGAGATGTATCGGAGATCGCCGGTTTCCAATGCCTACTGGGAGGACAAGCGGCCAGACATGACCCAGATCCAATGTCCGGTTTACATCAGTGGCAGCGATTTCAGCAGTATCCACACCATGGGGTCCGTCAGGGCATGGCTTGAGATTCCTCACAACAAGAAATGGATTCGATGGAGCTCATACCAGGAGTGGTACGAACTGTATTGCGTCAAGCATTCTCATGATGAACTCAAGAAGTATTTCGACTTTTACCTGAAGGGAATCTCGAATGATTGGGAGTCCTCGACTCCTAAAGTTCGATGGTCAGCACTGCAGTTTGGAGATCAAGACGCTATTGACAACATTGAATACGCCGACTTTCCCATTCCTGGCACCCAATACCGTCATTTCCATCTTTCTAAATCAGGTCTCAGCGAGAAACCTGCATCGTCGACAGAAGTAGTAACGTACGATTCCGAGAATCCAAAGTCGCTCGCAGAATTCACGTATACATTTCCTCAAAAGTCACGCCTTATTGGACTTCCTAAGGCTGTTCTTTACATGTCGTGCCCGTCTCACGATGACATGAACGTCTTCGTAATATTGCGCAAGCGCGACAAGAATGGTCAACTTTTGATGCATCTCTGCTTCCCCTTCGCTGCTATACCAAAAGAGATCAAGAGCATCTCCGATATTCCGGAAAAGGATAGACAAAGTACAAATCTGCACATGGGAAGTGTAGGCGCCCTTCGTGCAAGCCATCGGCGATTTATTCCAGAAAAGTCCATTCATGAACAATTTCCATTCCATCCTCACGATATCGAAGAGAAGATCACTCCGGGTGAGATCGTAAAACTGGAGATTGGAATATGGTCAATGGGTGTTGACTTTGAAGAAGGACAATCAATCAGTGTCCAGGTAAATTCCTTTTGCCAGTCTCACTCCAAGACGCAATTGTGGCTAACCGTTGTTATAGGTCTCGGGAGTATTCCCATCCATTGCAGAATACACTGCATTCTCCACCGAGCGACCCGAACACGAGAGGAACAAGGGAGAACACAGAATTCACATTGGCCCTGACACTCCTAGTCGCATCATTCTGCCATTTGTTTCAATATAGCTAACTACATAATCAAGTAGTCAAAGTTTCCGCAGTACAAGCTCAATCATGTGTGTTTGTTTGAATTCCATAGTGACACGTGTTTCGGCCTAGCCTCTTTGGTGGGCTTCAAACAATTTCAAATCGCAATAGAACGTTTTGAGTTACCACAGAGCGAGCTTTCAATTACTACAAAACAGAAGCCCGGACAATCATCTTTCCTAGTGATTCTTGCACTAAAATACTTTATATCTCATTTCACACAGAATGTCAAACCATTGCTCTGAATCTCCACATTTCGACGGCCTGGGAGGCACAGACGAACGCCATCGCCCACTCTCCGAGCGCTAGTTCGGAGAAGGCACCCTGTCCTAGATCTGATTGCCGCGCGGGTCCTACCCCGCAAACTTACCCCGGAGGGTCGACGCCCAGACCCAAGAAACAGCTCAAGTCTCAGTAGATGCGGAATGTGGAGTTTGATAGGGAATGAAGCACGCACCTTCCGACATTCGTCGGTAGCGGTGGGAACACAGTAAAAAGATAGCGAATGTTTTTAAGAAAACGAATTTCCGACAAATTGGCGCTTTAGACCGGTGGTGGCACTGTCAAGCTCTCCTGGAATTGGGCGAGCGGGTCATATGCTCACTTTTACGATCTCTCTTTCATCGCAAGTGGTCCCCACATCAATTTCTTTGAATAATTGCGGAAGTCATGAAGGACATTAAGCCCTCAGAGGAGCAGATAGAGAGATTTGAGTATCTCTCTAGTGACGAGGAGAGCAAGCATGGACTTCAAAAGTTCCAGACGATGGGCACAGTAACCATCACCGATGACAAGGATATTTACCTCGTACCGGCACCCAGTGCCGACCCAAGAGGTGATTTGACCTGCTCTCCTTATGAACAACATTTTTTTTAACTCTTCTCGCAGACCCTCTGAACCTGGCCAAATGGAGGAAGATTGTTTTCATTGCTCTTGTTTCAACATGTAAGACTGTACCCATCTGTATAGGACTCCAAAAGTTGACCGCGATCGCAGTCTCGTCCCTTGGCCTTTCTATGGTGTCTGGCTTTGGCGGCCTTCTAGGATTCTACATCCCAGACTACGCTGCGCATGGTGCCGATTATGCTGATATTACCGCTCTCATGACCTATCCGTCGATGTTCATGGGCGTTGGCTGTCTTTTAGGCACGCCGTTAGCTTTATCCATCGGCCGGCGGCCTGTTTTCCTCGGAGCATTGGTTATTCTTATACTTGGTGCACTCTTAGCCGCACAAGCGACAAATTATAACTACCATCTCGGCGCAAGAATGGTACTGGGTCTGGCTACCGGTCAGAGTGAGGCCTTGGTACCATTAATGATCCAGGTAAGAAAAACAGAACATTGCCCGATACTCATTAGCTCATGTGAGTCGACAGGAAATACACTTTATGCATGAGCGTAGTACATTTCTAATGTGGCAATCCGCAATACAGACGGTTCTTTCATGTGCCCTCACAATTGCTGCGTCACCCTTAGCTGGAGTGATTGGCCCTGCAAATTGGTACAGATTGGGCGCAGGTCTCTCAGCTGCCACTCTGATCTTTTCAATATTTCTTGTCCCAGAGAGTCGTTACCCTCGGCCCCTCGTGTCGTATGGCCAGTCAACTGATATTGATGGTGTGGAGCCTGGCGAAAAGGTATCAAGACCAGTGAAGCTGTCAGAGAGACCGGCGTTTGATTTGACAAAATATGAGCCACGAACACTCAGTTCAGACATGCGTTTGTTCGTTGGGGATTTCGACTGGATGGAAGGTTGGTACAGCTTCGTCGTAAGTACTATTCAGTATCTGTGCTACAGTTTCTCTGAACGAGGACTAATTAATTCACAGCATACATTCCAAATTCTGCTGTTCCCGAACGTATTGTGGGCATTCTGCCTCAACGGGTTGACAATGTAAGTGCAGCGTCGGTATCCTTTCAAGGGCTTGAAATATCTAACTAGTCTTCTCGCAGCGGCATCAATATCGCCATCGGAACGACATATGGTAAAATCATTACGTCCCCGCCTTACAACTGGGGGAACGATGCTGCATCATATGTGAACGCTGGACAAGTGGTCGTCGCATTTATTGCTCTACCTCTTCTTGGAAATGGCTCCGATAAAGTCATCAAATGGCGAGCGAGGCGTAATGGTGGCCTGCACGAGCCTGAGAATCGCCTTCTCTTGCTATGGATCCCGGTTCTGGTAGGTATTCTGTCCGCTACATTGTATGGATTGGCTGGTCAGTATCCCGATAATTACCATTGGTTCGTCATTATATTTGCCAACGCGGGCTACTACTTTTGCTTCGTCGGAGCCAACATCGCTGCTATTACATACCTACTCGATGCTTATCCTGCGCGGGCGGGACCTGTCCTTGTCGTCATCACAGCGTTCCGTGGATTTGTTTCCTTTGGCACCAGCTACGGCGTAGCTAAGTTCATCGAAACATCTGGATACGATGGATCTTTTGGCACTTATGCAGGACTGACAGCACTTTTTGGTTGTCTTGGAATTCCTATTTTCGTTTTTGGAAAACGCATTAGGGGGTACACAGGTCGATGGGCAACGGCGAAGCAACCGGGAATTCCTTCTATGTCTCGCTAAGTCAACGTCTGCTCCAAAGACGAACGATTTGATCATTTGTATGATGTCTCTGGGTATCGTCGTGTTCATAGATTTTCTTAGTGATAGAAACGATATATGGCGACTGGGCGTGTATATATCTATCCTTTATTAGCGAGAGTTTTGCGTAACTTGTACGCTTAGTAAGAACTCATAGAATGTAACGACTCTAGGAAACTCAAATTATTTGTGTTTTTCATGCTAAGTATGTGTTTACATGCATGATCGAGTGAAATAGGCATGGTGATAGCGACTGATCGAGTCCACCTCATATGGAGAGACTTAAGCTCATGTGTACCATGCAGTAGCCGACCTAAGGAAAAGTTCAACCTGAAGCCAGAAGGAGGTACCAGTAGTTAGCTTTTTTAATTACATTGTCGAGACTGCGATGAATCATTCATTTTCTCTCTACAAAGTAGGTGTTGCTCCAGTTTGCATGTGCTCGATACTCTTCTATGCAACTTCATGTGAGTACATCACGGACAGAATATGTAGCAGTAATTTTCCGAGAATCGATGCATATCTGGGGTCCAAATAGAAATCGAGTCTAGCCTTTTCCGTAACTTATATCAAAGCATTGCCGCAACTGGTATCATCATAAGATTCAAATGTAATGATTGCGCAAACCCTAACTAAGCCATTTTATTTCAAGCACGCTATATAGAGAGGCTATTGGCTTGTGTAGCCATGGCTCGATCTAAGCTTTAATGTACGGAATTCCAGTCAACTTGAATGTGCGCTCATCAAGCACGGGCTTGTTCACGGGCTCAAAGCGATTATGAGGGTCGTCCTTTCCGTCACGCTTTGCGACGTTGGACCCAGTATGTCTAGCGTTAGGCCAATGTGTAGTGCCGACAAATCGCTCGAAAGCATCCTTCTTGCGGACCAAGTCCTCTTGTGTTGCGTGACTGACGGGCATGTAGCAAGTGTATACAGCAAACCTGGGCTGGTTGGTAGTCGAGCCAAGGTTGTAGTGTGGAGTGCGAGAGTCCCTATCCTCCTATTAGTATCTCAAAGGGATAACAGTAGCGAAATGGAAGTGAACTTACCAAAGCAATAAATCGCCAGGTTCGGCGCATACCTTGACCCATTTCAAGCCCTTCTTCTCGAGCCACTTCATGCCGTTCTCTGTGAAACCATACCATTCAGGAGTCCAAGCTGGTATACGTGGCTCATCGGCCATATCTTTGTGGAACTCGTCAGACAAAAGATGGCCACCAGGACACACTATAAGGCCACCATCATCTGGGCCGTTAGGCAGCAGGTTGACCAGGCCTTGCATGCATCTGAACCCTGGCTTTGCTGGGTCCTGATCTTGATGAGGCCATGGCTTGTTGGGCTCGATGTCTGATCGACTGATGCCATGATTAGCTTGTATGAGTGTTTCTTGAGACACGGAACTTACTTGGGAAATGTGAAGTTAATAGCATCAAATGATACAATGAGGTCCTTGTCGTTGTATATCTTTTCAAAAGCGCCCACTACACCTGGCTCACCACGGACGGCCCAGGCAAAGTCTTCGTGTGTGACAGCATAGTTCAGGCACATGCCTTTTTCATTGATGGTGGGGAGTCGATCCTTGTGGACAGTTGAAAGGTCATTTCGGTCGAATCCTAGGTTGCTTTCCAAAATAGGTCAATTGCGTGCATGAATCCTCGTGGGCCGCCGTGACTTACAAGCCTTCGAGCCAAGAGTACATCTTGTCGGCATAGGCATTAGCTCTTTCTAGTGGGATTGCTCCTTTCACAACAGCATATCCATCGCGAGCGAGATCATCTCTCCAGTCACCGTAATGGGTTTCGGAGCCATCAATTTTCATAGGGCCTTCGGTGGCGGCCTTTAGTGTCACCGGGACGGTTTGTGTAGTCGTTTGGATCATCTTAGGCTCTAGGCAGCAAAATCTGAGGTCGGATTCTGTTCAGACAGAGCGTGGGAGGAGGGAAGATACTGATGCTGAGTCGATGCAACCGGTACCAACTGCCGATGCAATAGTTGAAATCGTGCCTAGACGCAGTCTGGGTGGTTTCTTTATGTGTCCCGAGTGTTCGCCCACATATTCCGGTGTTGAGGCCTGGGCGTTTGCCAGACAACCGAAGCTCCCGGTGCATTTATGGGGCCTCGGTTTCATGACGGTAAGTGGAGGTAAGGTGCCTGTCCAATGATCATGCACTGAGCGGATGCTAATGTACGTACACGACTGCAGCGTAGAACCAATGGTGGAGCGGCCCACGGGGGCTTGGTATGATCGGGGTGTGGGCAGAATGGCCAAGAAAGGGCCCGCCCGCATATTCCGTAACTAGGCATGCGCAGTCCAACTGTACCCCAGATTTCTTCTTCCGCAATTACTGGCACCCTCGCTTCCAATGTCCGCACAAACCGGCGATGCACCTACTCGGCCATCTAAGCGCGCTCGAGCGGCATCCAGTCCCAGCAGCCAGTCGTCTCTACAGTGCCAGGTGTGCCATCGAACCTATGATCGCCTTGACCACTTGAACCGCCATCTCGATTCGCGTGCGCAAGCATCGGACCACCCACATCAGCACATGGCTAACAACCGCCAGACCGGAACGAACGGTCGTATCGATGTCCCGAATGTCCTGCCTCGTTCAACCGCAGGTACGTGCGCTGTCAGCGTTTCTGGTGCAGGCGTACCTTGTAGATGCCTACCTATGATGGTGTCTACCGACGCCCTACGTGCACGTGACTTGATGCTGACTTTGCTACTTGAGGGACCTGCTTCTCCGCCACCAATCCACACATGCCAAAAATGCCGCTGAAGGCCAAGTCAACGCTAATCGCCCCGTCGAAAGGGCTACCAAGGCGTGCAACGCCTGTGTCATCTCGAAAGTCAAGTGTGACAACTATAGGCCATGCCAGAGATGTTTGAAGAAGAGGGTGCCTTGCACAACGCGCACGACCAATGGGCACGACGCTCCTATTCCAGCGTGGAGTTCTCCTCCTCCCCCTCCTCCTGCTGCTGCTGCTACTGCTCCTCCTGCTACTACTCCTGCTTCTGCCACAACTGTTGCTGCTGAACAAACAGTAGAGCAACCACTATCAGCCAGCCAGGAGGAAGCACGGCCAGACTTGCTGTATCCTGTGGATGCCTTCATGGAAGCCACGGCCGCTCACCAGGCCATCTCCGACATGTACCAAGAAGCTTTTCATCAGCCAAATGCACTGTCCAACTTCTTTGAGCAGATCATGGTTACTCAGTCGGATTTCCTTGCTTCTGATTATGTGCAGCCGCCCACCGATCTTACTACCTGGCTTCCCGAAACTGACTGGCTTGGTGAAGTGGACCTTTTTGGCGCTGATTTTGTGCCTACCATTGACGAGACGTTCAACATGCCATCAACAGACCATGGTCACATTGTCACAACGACTACGCCAGGCGGCACCATCATCAATGACGCTCGAGCGACCAATAGTGACGATGCAGTAAGGCGTCGCCATGCCGTTTTCAAGCAGTCGCCGTGGTTTTGGTTGCCCGAACGTAATCAGAATGCTTTTAGCGAGCAAGAGGGCATCACGCTCGATGAGCGACAAGTCGACCTCGCCCTCTCTCCACACCAGCCTCATGCATCCAACGTCATCATTCCTGGTCATTTGTCACAACAAAGTCGCGATCAGATTCTTCAGCTTGTGTTGAAGACTGCGCCCAGTCATGTCACAGTATCATCCTTCCCATCAGCTGATTGTCTTGACAAGCTTGTAAAAGTTGGCATAGCAAAACGAACTGAAGTTGATGCATGGATACACCCTTACACATTCGACTTTGATGCTGCAAGACCAGAGTTCCTGACAGCGCTGGTGGTAGCCGGATGCATATGCTTTGGCATCCCGTCAGTAAACAAGACTGGACTTGTTCTCCAGGAGATTGTCAGAGTATCGTTGAGAGAGCTTGCTGAGCGTGATAATGGCGCCATGCGAGAGCTCCAGTATCTACAAGCTTCCATGCTTTGGTTAGACATAGGCGCATTCTGCGGATTTCGACGCAAAATGGAAATCGCTGAGAGCTCCCTGCAGATCCTCGTCACATCCCTGCGTCGTGCAGGCAGATTCGATGATGTCCGGTATCCCAATATCCTACCTGCACCGAACGATGACCCTGACGCATTGAACGTAAAGTGGCATCAATGGATTGAGCTAGAAGCGTATAAAAGATTAGTCTACCACCTTTTTGAACACGACATTTACATGACTTTGGTCAACCAACGCCAGCCGTTGCTTTCTTATGCAGAGCTTGTGCTGCCATTACCAGCTTCAGAATCATTGTGGCTTGCATCATCGGCCGCAGTTTGGAAGGAACGCATATTAGCTGCACCGCCTCCCATCTCTCGTCCCTCGATGCGATCCATCCTCCAGGAGTCAGGGTCGATATCCTGTTTGCATGCTAGCTTCGACAAACGTGTTGCACGCTCAGCATATATGCATGGACTAGCGTCACAAGTATGGGAGCATCGTCAACAGACTGTGCTTCTTCACGATCTGAGCGATCCTTCCTCACAGCTATGGTCTCGATCCCGCCAACAGAAATTGCAAGACTGTCTTCGTAGCATCAAAATCACTTTGAACAGCTCTTCCGCTCTTGTGTGCGTCCTCCAGAATTTCTTGCAGATGTATCTGCACGCTGACTTGGACACCATTACTCGTTTTGCCGGGCGATGCGGAGAGGAAGCCGCACACCGTGCGTATATTGCATTGCAGCCGTGGTGTAAGTCCAGGGAGGCTCGCACAGCAGTAGGTAAGTACTCAATTCTTCTCCCAAACTGGTTGCGAATAGCTCCATTGACCACTTTGCAGCGCATGCCGGCCAAGTTATACATGCTGCACGCGCAATACCCCCTTACCAGAATCGGGGCCAAGATTCCTTCATCATATATCATTCAATCATGGTCCTTTGGACCTATAGCATGCTGATAAGTGACCACGCTCGCAAAACAGGACTTAACACTCCCACTCAATTCAACCCTAGAGCGGCATCTGATGACCAGATGTTCGTCTTTCTAGATGACCCGCGCTCGTCCAACCAAGATGCTGTAGATGCCTTTATCATGATGAGCACTGGCACACCGTGTCTCCGGATACCGTCTTCTAGTACGCAGACTCAACTTGGAGAAGGAGACGCATTAGCGCCGGACATTTGCAATCTCAAGTATCCATGGCAGGTTATGAAAACTGGTGTTGCGCTTCTAGATGGAACTCATCCGGATGTAGATAGGGAAACCGGGCCTCCGCTACTACGTGCGCTTTGTGGCTTGATGGAGGAACTAGGCGGCCTACGAGCGTCATAGCTTCTCATTGAATTTCCCTAGCATACAGCTTCATTAATCACAGGGGGATTTAACACGATGTATCGATAGTACATACATACAGAACGCTTAGTGCAACTAGCATAGCAGCATTGTCTACTACGAATTCGGACGCCACATGCTGCTTTTATTTCAACCTCTGTTGCTTTCAGATCGTGCCCTCACTCCTACCATGTATGGCGCCCTTCAACTTTTGAATCTCGACGTAGGCATCATTAACATTGTAGCTCTGAGCTTTGTCTAGGTCATTCATAAGGTTACGAAAAGGCTTTTTTCAACGAAGCTTTACTTAAATGTGTCCTCCTTCTTGCACGCTGTGCTGTTTCATGTGACACGACTGAAACTTATACCTGGAAGACGTACTAACCATCTTAGCACGTATGATGCCATTGTATGTACAAAGCCGCTCGTAAACCGGTTACTGGTGTCATATCTCATGAGCGTCGTTGGATACACCACATGGTGGCTGACATTACAATATTGTTTTGAAGTTGATGTCTTAAAACACATTCTAGGTTCTTGGAATCTTTTTTTCTTGAAAGACAATAAGCTTAAATTAGTTAGGCAAGAATTCATGCTTCCATATCAGTAACTAAGGTCGGACATTGTACTCCGGGTCAGGAAGATCCTGAAGGCCTGGCCTCCAATACGCGCATTGTGGGCGCACCGTTGTGTAACCCCATCGCTCACATAATCCGGCCTTGGGATTGAAAGTACACTGTGCGCCAGTCGAGTCAAACATGGCGCAGAAGTTGACACTACAAGAGCGTTAGCACTGACAACCTCACAGCGAACATTTGCTCTCCACTTACGTTGTTGGGTTAGGGTTTGCACTGTAGCAGTTTCCTGGCTGCGCCGGTTTACCGTCTTTGCAGTTTGAGTTAAGCCACATATACATGGTCTGGCCGTTGCTTGAGATGAATTTCTACTTGACATTAGTACTAGCAACCAACCCGATACCGTTTTTCCCTCAAACTTGATTTAGGGTCATACGTACTAACAACTTGTCACCATCTGCAGGATATTTCCCTCCATAGCAAGTCTTGGGAAATTCTTCTTTCGTTGCGACTGGAGTTCCAACCCTTCCAGCGTCTCGGGCATTGCCAATGTAGAGAGGCATAGTCAAGGCACTGCCATCAGGGCAACGCCACGGGTGGTCGCTCTGCGTATTCCCCCAGGTCACGCAGCCTCCATTGCCATTACAAACCTCCGAGTTCCAGACAGCGAACACGGTTGGCAATAGGGAAACAAGAAGAGCGACACGCATCTTGAGCGACGGTTGCTGTGGAGAGTGATTTCTCAGGTGAAGAGGTGAAGAGGTAACAGCGCAGGTTATAAAATGAATTCAAGAGCGGATGAGAAATAAAAACGCGGGTGATTAGCTCTGGGAGTAGGCTTGATCTCAAGACTGTCACGTGTATCCCGTTCTAACTTGGCAGCGCAAGTCTGCCCACCGTTATTATGGTCTGCATTGTCATCCTCAGGCGGTCCGACCAATGAAGAGTGTAAGAGTAAATTAAGAAAAGCTTTTGTCTGATACGTAAGGTCGAAACAGGATAAGTGCAACTAATGAGTGAGGCAAGAAACAATATCTCGGTGGCTCTTGTAAGAGGTTCGGCCTTCTGTTCTCAATTATTGATGTACCAAGAGGACTGGCAGTCCAAAATACATTAGCACCTTCCTCTACTCGTTACGTTGTGACCAGGTTACATGGTGTTCTACAATCTAATAAAATCACCGAGAGCCGGAAATAGCAATAGGTCTTACGCAAGAAGGCCCGATGCGTAGCTTCCTTGGGTAGCACCGGCTCACACCACCGAATTGTTTAATATGACTGGGTCCGTTTTGTATTGCCTCAACTAATACTATACGCGAGTTTAAGCCAGTCTTGGCCTCTCCCACGCGCTGCACGGGCGTCTGAAAGGGAATGTCAAATCATCATTGCAAATATTGTATCACCTAATTATCTACATGAGATGCATGTAATGGATCAAGGCTTACATGCAGCATGCTCGAGAATACAACGCATCCTCGGCACAAGGGTCATTTCTTCTGCCAAGCAGGTACACATAGCACGAGTTTGTACAAGCTTTGGCTTAGGTTTAGTTGGTCACCATTAAGTAACGCTGTCAAGAGAATGACAAGGCAATTTATCGCTCTATGGTAATCCGACAAATTTGTGCCGAGCCTCCAAGGTGCGATGAGTCTTGTTGGCATAACGGAAACAGTGAAATCACAAGTTTTGTACCATGTCTATTGCCGGCCGCGTTTAGTCAGGAACGATTCAGCACCTTTTTGCTATGTCACTTAGTTGTATAATATACTATATGAGACCTCTCAAACGCTCTTCAGTGTATATACAAGGCAACTACCAGATACCCTTGATCATATCAGCGGCCTTCTCAGCGATCGCGTACACGGTGGTCATCGTGTGAGAAGCTGGTAGCATAGGCATAACACTAGCATCTACGATCCTCAAGCCTTCCACACCATACACACGAAGTTGCCCGTCGACGACACCTCCCAGCTCTCTGGCACCCATTTTGCAGGTACCTGCGGGGTGGTACAGTGTCGATCCACTGCCACGGAGCCAATCGTCGATGTCTGCAGATGCTGCAATATTGGCTCCAGGTACAGCCTCAAATGGATTCAGTGATGCAATGGCTGGTGTAGAGACGAGCTTCCGAGCAAAACGAACCGCCTCTCGCATTAATGCAATATCAACATCATTCCTTAGGAAACCCGGGTCAGCGATAGGAGCGTCAAAAATGTTTGACGAAGCCGCTTTAACGTGGCCACGCGAGTAGGGATGCTGCAGGGCAAGGACTACAGCACCGTCTGCCCAAATAATCTCCAGCATAGCCGAATCTTGAGACTCAAGCTTCTTGTTGAGAGCAGCAAATTGTGCTTCGTAGCCACGCGCGACTTCGGCTGGTACGCCTTTTGGAAGGGAGGCGGATGGACCAGCTGCAACGGCTTGAGATAGAATTGCTTTTGTGGCATTGGTGTAAGTTGAGACGGGAAGGAAAAGCAAGAATTCGCCAGTGGGTGAACTCAGCGGGCCAGATTTCGATTCAGCATACTGCTTTTGAGCTTCAGCGGCGAAGGTCGCATTTGATGTCAAAGTGTTGGTGAGGATAGTGGTATTTACTGTGTTATCGATATTTTTAGTTTGAAAACTCAGAAGGCACGAGAGAATACTACTTACGTGCATTGATAACGAAGGCAGCTAGGTGGTCGTGCAGGTTGTGTCCGACGGCAGGAAGGTCAACAACTGTAGGTACTTTGATAGAAGCGAGAAGAGTAGGGTCGCCAATGCCAGACACTTGCAGGAGCTGAGGTGTGTGCAGTGTGCCAGCAGCAAGGATTGCCTCCTTATTCACTTTGACCTGTTGACTCGTTGCAGTTGCGGAAGCGGCAAACTTGACACCGGTGACTTTGGGTTTCCCGTTGATCTTCTCAGTAACGATTTGCGACACAAGGTGACCGGGTAGGAGATGGAAGTTGGAACGCTTCTGAGCAGACGCATAGTAGGCTTCTTCTGCAGAAGATCGCGTGACCGTCTTGGGATCTTGGTTGTGTGGGCAGAAATAACCACCATATGCTTTCCCAGTGGCTTGGTCGTTGATGGGAATACCAAGCTCTTTGGTAGCATTTACAAAGTTCTCTGGATGTGCCATTAATACGTGTAAAATCCGAAAAACAGGTTTTGAGCGGCTTACTAGTCGTTGGCCAGAAGAAAGGGGGGAAAGTCGACTGAATATAGCCCCTCTTGCCATGGTAATTGAGGTTGTTTTGGATGTTGTACTCGGCCTGAATTTGTGGCGGCGGGGGTGTAAAGGTTTCAGTCTGGAAACTTGTCAGAATGATTCAAGGTCTTGTGGACACGACAAAATACTTTTTTGAAGTAATACAGAAAGCTTTGGAAGTTCCATCCCCGGTTCCCCAAGGTTTCCCATGTATCGTAATCAGATTGCGCACCGCGATCAAAGACCATACGATTGAGCTTCGTCGAGCCGCCTACGACTTTACCCAAAGGAATAGGAATGGCGCGATCTTTCAACTGAGGATTGGCAGTGTATGTGACATTCCAGTCGTATTTGGTGCCTACGGCGCCACCAGCAAGGCCTGGAACAGTAACAAAAGGTTCATCCTGGTCACTAACACCTGAATTAGCATGTGTTTACTATCAGCGGTATCCCATGACGTACAATTGACCAGCCTCAATGACGAGCACTTGCACATCTGTTGTGAAGCTGGATTAGCGATTGGTTCACAGCATTACGTGGCTCTGGAAGCTGCGCACTCTGATTTTCAGATAGTCGATTGGCGACGGTTAGGCCCGAGGCACCGGCCCCTACAACAACATAATCGTATGCGGGGAGAAGGTCTTCAGCTCTCGAAATGAGCTCTCCATTGAAAAGTGGATGTGCAAGAAGACCAGTCGCGGAGAGGGCAACCGCCACTCCGATTCTCACTGGCGAGGGCATATTGAAATGATGAGGATGGATTGTTGATTGATGGACCAGCTCGCCAGCACCTGATCATGTGTAGACATATATCTTTTGAAGACGGCGTTTCCGTAATTAAACCGCCCTGAAGACCGTTCATGATTGCCGATGTTCAAGTTGGTTCCTGAGCCGCTCGGCTGGTTTCCAATAGACAGCTGTCGGAGGCATTCGTGCGAAGGTTATGCGGGCGCAGCGTTGGCGCGTGTGAAGTTCCCGCCCCATAATACGTGGGTGCAGGGATGCTGGCTAGCAAGTGGCGCTGGGGTAGTGGCCAAACGAGTACCCGTGTCCCTCGCTACCTACCCAATGCAGACAGCCACCCCCGCCCACACATCCCTTTTCATCACGTGTTCCCTTGATCCCTCTCCTTTTCCTTTTCCATGGCCTGATTGTCGCCTAACGCTGCCTGCATATTGACCTCCTTGCAGCATCGTGCAACTGCGTCCCGTCCTTGTACATCGGCCTTGTCTACCAAACAAAATCGGTTCAGGCGTAAGACATCCGCCCAGGCCGCAGCCGTTCTTAGTGTCCGTTTCCGTTGCGTGATTTCGTTCGACCGTAATCGACTGCCGGGTCGCCAAAAGCCAAGAAGCGAATAGTACTCTTGGAATAAGTGCCGAGAGCCCGGATTTACAGTGCTTACTACCAAGACGGCGGTAGTACGTACCAACAAAGGCACAAAGTCGGTATAGATCATATGACCACCTTGTCTAGGCTTAGGTCTATATGTAGAGGATCAAGACACGGCACCTATCAAAGCATATGAACGCTGCGGCATATCGGAAAGGTCGACACAATGTGCCTAGCGAAACTTGTGGAACAAAATATTCATGGCTCACGGGCAAAACTTCGTATTTGCAAGACCATAAGACTGCAAGGAGTGGGAAAGAAACCATATGCCGGCTTATAGCCATGTCATCTAGTCCCCTGTCCTTATCTGTAAGCATGCGAACCGCCGAGATGGTTGCTTCTACTTGATCCAGTATTCCCCGACGCACCGCCAAAAGAAATCAACGACTAACATTGCGTCACTCGCTGCTCATGAGTCTTTGGATGCTTTTTACACCATGCATTTAGTGGCCGATAAAGTCACTACAGAAACCATCCTCCTTGGCACTGCAAGGTGGATACCATGGATAGTAATACTGGAAGTACCTCAATGGGACAACAATGTGCCCGTTATAAGCGTACAATGTGGAGAGAAAAGCCCAAGCGCTACAAATGACGAAATGCGGAGATTAGACCGAGTGGTCAACAATGCGAACACAACAAAAGGTTTCTGAATACATTGCTTTTGCTGGTACCGAGTACATTTGCCAAAGCCATGGATTTAACTAACGCGATTGAAACTTGACGACGGCATCATAGCGAGCCATGCTAGGCGAGATAGGCAAGCAATGCGTTACACACCACGGAACTTGGAATTTGCGGTGTTTGATCGGACCGAAATAGCTGTGAAGCGTGCATTCATGTCAATCTGGCTAACGTATGTGGTTGTTGGTTTCAGTGGAAAGTGAAGAAGTTGGAACACTCTGTTTGTAAGCCTTTGTACATAGCCTCTTGCGCTTCAGTTCAACCGAGGTTGCAATTGTCAAGATTGCCAAGTGTTCCATCGATTGGCTCTCCTGAGTTCGGCACTTGATATTCATGTATGTACATCATACTAGTTACCCCTAGCTCGCCTGCATGTACGGTATTTACTTTACATACTATGTACTGTGTACACGCAGCAACGCTCCAGATCGTGCATTGGCCCTACCGCAACCACGAATGATTTGCATATAGTACATTACACTACTCTTGTCTTAGCATACGTATCATCAGACCCTTAACGTGGAAGCGATGACGCACATAGCTTTAACAGTTCCGTCGAAACAGGGATAAGCCGTTTGACTGCCACAGTCCAACGGTGCTATTTCGGACAGGATGACGAAACATCAAACCAGATGCCGTGCGGCTCGATCGATGCACCTCGTGTTCTACATACGCACATCTTCTGTTAACTCAACTGCCGACTATTTTTGAATGTTACATGCCGTCTCATCAAAGCAAGCATATTACTACTGCTGATGCAATGTTTCAACAATCGAGCAGATCAAGGATAGGGACAAGGCGGGTATTCAAAGGGCTATTCATGTCATTTAGAGTTTCGGAGTGAATAAGGAGACGTGCGTAGCTTGCAACAATCTTTGTTGCAATCCATTTATGTACATTGTTTACAAGGCCCGGCAAAGACAACTACAACTTCGCCGCCCTGAGTTCCAGTTCAATGCTTTCTAGCTTCAATACTACAGATCATGTCAAACCCTACATTTTCGACCGCCACTAGAGACAACAGATAAAATGGCAAAGCATCGGTTGATTCCTATACTATGTAATTTAACAGCAACTATCCTAATGTAGTCCGTGTCTGTGCACCCACTTATCAACAAAGCAGCCATCTCGAACAGCTCAAGCAAGGTGGTCGCTAGATTCATTATAACTTACATCAAGGCTTCCAGCCTCCAGTTCGGGTACGAAATAAGCCCTTTGGGTCCACAGCATCCGCAACTCTCTTCGCGAGCGCACGACTTCCCGGCTTCAACCGCCCAAAATAGTCCTGGCGGTAGAAGCCGTAATTCATAAAGACAGGCAGATATGCATCCGGGAGCTTCCCTTCTGCTTGCCACGCCAATACTCTGTTGCGTATGCCTGTATATGTGGCCTCCATGGTATCAGCCATACTCTCGTACAGAGTCTTGGGCGTGAATGCGTAATTCATTTCAATGATGATGCGGTCGACGTCTGCATCTGCGTCGATGAGGTCAGGACTGAGCTCTCGAGCTTTTTGCGCAATGCGCTTGGGAAAGGGCTGCCAAGCGATGGATGCAACGATACCTGGCACAAGAAGCGTAGTGCCAGAGACGTTACGCCAGTGGTTATGCAGACCCTGCATGATCTCGACTGCATTGGTGCTAGATGGTAGCGGGATTGTTTCGGTAGCGATGTCAACGACATTTCCCTTCAGTACAACCCAATTGCTGAAAGCCATCAAATCGGCATATGTTCGGGTGCGGGTTGTGTCCAAGAGTGGATTGATGTCAGTGAAGTTCTGGAAAAGCCCCGGTGGCGGGTTGGAACCATCGTAGAACAAGAATAAGATCCATGAGTCGACAACGTTCACGTTCGTTCGTTCTGCGGTAACGATAACAGCCGCTTTGTCATCCTCGTTGTATTCGGTCCAGTCTCGCACCGCCTGAAGTAGTTTTGCATCTTTCTCTGGGGTGCGCAAATACACAAGGTTGCCGCCCCATACATCTCCCTGGCGGCGTGCCTGCAGCTTGTAGTTTGTCACAACACCGAAGTTGTTGCCGCCTCCCTTGAGTGCAACAAACAGGTCAGGATGGTTGTCCTTTCTAACATGTCCGATTGTGCCGTTCGCGAACACAATCTCGTACTCTAGAACGCTTGAAGCGGCCCATCCGTATTGAGTCGACATGTAACTGAGGCCTCCACCCAGAACGAGACCACCAACTCCAGTGTTCCCAATCCGTCCACCAACGAATGTCCACCCAGAGCCTTGCAACTTGGCCGAGATACTATCTAGCCGATTTCCAGGGCCAACGTCAACAATGCCTGTACTGCTGTCTAGGACAGCCTGGTCAAGACGTTCCATAGCAATAAGTGGTCCACCTGCCACGCTGCTCCATCCATTGTTTGGGTTATGTCCTCCGGACTTTACGGCAAAAGGCTCGGTGGTGTTGGCGAGGACCTTCATTACTGTCGACACTTCTTCCGCCGTCTTCGGGAAGATAATGCATGAGGGGAGAAGAGCGGAGCAAGATGTTGACCAGTATTGAGTTTGCTCTTCGATATAAGCTAGGTCCAGAGAATATGTCACGGCAATGTCTCCAAGATTTGCAACCGTAGAACAGGTGTCGGCGCCAGCCAATAAAGGCAGCAAAAGAACGCTGTAAGCATAGAGCAGTCGCATCGACATTTCGGCGTGGGCGACGAGGCCAGTCAGATTAATTGCTGGTTTTGGAGTTTATGTGCAGGGCTTCCAAAGTTCAACAGCCGTTGACATTTAGGAAGCGTTCATGCGGTCTTATCAGGATGATGTTTGCTAAAGGTCTCGTAGCAGTGACCGGTCAATGGAAGAGAAGGATGGGCTTGATTCATGCTGTCAAAGTGCTGATGCTACATGGACTCTTATACGATCTACTAACAGCAAAGTAGTCCACAAGTAACTGCGTCATGTAAACACAAACTACACACATTTGATATTTCGCTATCACGCCACAGAGTCATAACGTTTGTATAAGACAATGAGAGGACCTGCGCAAGAACCAGTTTCTCGGTATGATTCAAACACCGTTTCTTGATTACCGACAGCCGCTTGCGGTCGTTGCCGTCTTCATTAGCCAATAAATACAGCCATTGAATATATGTGGCTTAGAACAGAATAGGTTAATTGCATTACCAACGAGACCGTCGTCGCTGAACAATGAACTTCTCTCATCACTCCTTGTTCAATTTGGCCCCTACTCCTCCTTTGGGCAGACGTTCCATGCTCCCATGACATGATTTTTATTGGATCGTCGTCCCAAGTATTCCAAAACCCAAGTCCGAGCTGCAGTAGGCAGAGTGCGTCTTCGTGTTCAAATACGTGTCCAACCCGCGAAATGCGGGGGTGGCTTTGGAACAAGAATCGACAATTTGCAGCCAGATCTGGAAGATCAAAAGTTGCTAAGAAGGAAAATTGAGGGTTGAGGGTTGTGTGCGGTGTCTAAATGTCTTGGAATTCGTGTCTATAATGATCCTACATCGGCTGAATATGTGTTAATTCGCTTGGCTGCAGCCTCTCAAGCGCAATGGGTATGCCCGCTGCGGCTGCCTGCACGAATACGAGGTGCAAAATACGGAGCAGCAAGTTCCTGGGCCTACATTAGTTAGCGTAATATCTACTCCTCAAATAAGATGCACTCATCTAAAAAAAAAAGAATGACCGCCCCGAAAGGCGGCCATATCAACCCCCACAATACCCCTCACTACGCACTTCCATTTCCATACAAATGATATCATTGAGTCTCGCATTGGATGGTGTGTCGATACTCCACCCCTGGATGGGACTTGACGGCATCGCGAAGAAGAAACAGTGAGATGACTGGGAAGCCAAGACCGTGCATTGATGGGCCCGCAAGGCTCCTCCAGGTGATGGTGACAGACAGGTCTAGACCTTGAGCCTCACTCTAGAGAGGTCCCGCCTCCAAGCCTGATTCGAGGAGTGATGCGTCGTGGCACCAGGTATCTCACGGGTTTGCTGTGCCTAGTCCACCATCTTTCCCACTCTGTCATCTTGGCAGTAGCCTCATGCCATAGAATGGCGATCGATCCACTCCGGCATACGAACCTCGCAGAAACCATAGCATTTCCAGAGAATACGTCGTCACATCTCCAAAGGCTACCAGCTCACCCCATGGCAGCAAGACAATCTTCCTACTGGTTCAAGACTTGTCGATAACGGGATCCTAATCAGACAGCACAATGGTCGTGCGCAACCTCCTTCTAATGACTCGATCTTTGTTGGTTGAAAAGCCAGAAAGCTGCTCTCTGTATGTAAGTGCATGACTCTCAGAGACTAGTCTTTGTTTCCACTTCATTTCCATTTGGCTGGTAAAGAAGGGAATTGTGATACGGACAAAGGACATCCTCAAAAACCGCATGACCGATCGCAACAGCTAAAATGCTTTCCGATCAGTAGGGCAAA
The DNA here is from genome assembly GCA_036172615.1 of Curvularia verruculosa. Lineage (NCBI taxonomy): Eukaryota > Fungi > Ascomycota > Dothideomycetes > Pleosporales > Pleosporaceae > Curvularia > Curvularia verruculosa. The sequence goes on from JAWDHC010000189.1 coordinate 26,164, forward strand.
CGCTCGTCTGAACCCATACACGCTAAACGTGCACGTTGACGACTAACGCGACTGGTCAGATATCGCAGAGAAGCGACTAGTGCCGGCGATGTAATCCGTAACACAGGCCTCGTGATTTTCTATGCAATGTAAGGGAGTAGAGAAATGATTAGGATTTCAGTCCTTGTAGGAGAAGTGCACGAGCGTCTTCATCACTGAACGCTATCAGCTGGCCCATGTCTAATCATCGTGCAGTGCAAACGTTGCGAGCCTGGTCTGAGACTCGTGCACTAACCAAGCCATCAGATATGCGCTTCAAGACATCAGATCCGGAGCGGGACGGTTCGCCATGAATGATTATACCTGCCTGGGACGGAGAGACCTCGCTGGGCTTTGGCCTTTCTGACGAGTGGATCTCAGCGCCAGCCGAAGCCTGAACAGGTTTGATACATCTGTATGGTAGGCTGACTAAAGTCGAAGCCGTGCTCTTCTTCTGTCTATCCGCTGCATACTCGATGCTGGTCAGGAACATGATAAATGCCAGAGCCTGGTGTTGCAACTCCTACTCGAAGCCTGAAGACTAGGACGCTGCGTGCCAGTGGAATTCAAGAGCCCAAAGTCGATCCTCTGCTGAGGTGACCGGCACCTCCCGTCACTTCTCTTCTCTTACCATTGCGGTTCCACCGCGAGGCTATCTGTAGTGACCAGTCTGTTGCACAGATGAGATGCCGACGTGGTCCTCGCATGAGAACTATAACACCCCAACAGGCACATGTCATCTCATTTTGAGTTCTCACTCCCGTGCGTCGAGTCTACCTTTTGCACCGAGCCATAGACGTCCACAGGCGTCTTGGTAGGGCTAATCGGAAGGTCGGCGACATGACCGCGATGCTTTTCATTCTGCGCCATGATAGGAATGAATGCCAATAAATGGATAGGGTTAAGATCCGAGCCTGTCTCCATCACCTACAGACTCAATGAGCTCACACGAGCCGACATACATACGACCTATTGAGACCATGCTAAGAGGCTCAGGTGTGTGTCGATCGTGCGAATAGGTGAGGCGCGGACGAACCGCATTCCAGGTGGAAGACAGACATCGGTGACCATGGGGAAAGTGACATGCGAGCAAGTTGAGAGTATATGTCGTTTCAGAGAAGGGCGTTGCGCGACCATCCCACTCCTTTGATGTAGTCAGATCCAGTTGAACGACGCGTACATGATCCAGAGTCCTGTCAAGTTGCAATGAAGCGTGGTATTCTTTGGTTGTGGATGAGCGCCGTGTAGTGTTGAAGGTATTGTGTTGGTTGTAAGAGTAGTGTTGCAATGGACCAAGGGGAAGGGCACGCGTTGGCAAATGCCAAGAAATCGCGTCAAAGTGGCGCCAGCACGTGTTTGTCCGCTAATTAGCGCCAGCGACTGCGGCGACCTGATTACCAAACTTTGGATTGCCATCAGATACACCGAAGGTGGTGATTCGGGACTCGCAAGACACTTGAGTTCAATTTCAGATATCTTCGATCGGAAAAGCTATCCAGGATCAGATCAAGCGCGATCGGAACAAATTTGCCTGCTGCCTACAGAAAAGCATTGGTAAAATCAGCGGCAAACCTGAAGCGACAATACCTACTATGGGGGCTGTGGAAGAGGCAGTAGACGCAGCCGCCAATTTCATCGGCCCATTTGTTGATAAAAACCGCAAGTATACTGGTGATACGCCTACATCATCACTTGTCAAACAATCTCTTTTTCACCTCCAAGCCATCAACGCTGCGGATCTCGTCGCAGATCCAAATGCCCCTTATGACGCTTCTCTTGCGGGCGTCGTGTATGGTCTATTGGACCTCATCACCACACTTGCCATCCTACCACAGTTGTCACCAGGAGTAGCTTTCAGTCAGCGACCACGCTCAGTCCTCACTACCGTTATCTCCACGTCCCCAGGTTCCCGTACAGACTCCCTGGCCGTAATCATCGAAGGCATCTTACCCATAATGGAGCAGAGGGGCTCAGGCATGCAGCCACTGCTTTCTCAAAGGATTCTCCCAGATGTTGTATCTGCGCTTGCCGAGTTATCCTTTTCACCTTCTTCATCTGAGCACACTAGATACAAGTTCTACCCCATCTATAAGAAGATAATAGCTGAGATTCCAACTTCCCGGCTCATTCCAATACTTACTACATTCATGCAGCAGTCTCTACCAGGATGGCTGAAACCCGTCATGTCTCAAGAGCTGTCCATGATCCCGCTTCACAAACAAGGCGTCCGGCACACCATAGAGTTTTTAGCACTATCATACTTGTCTAAGAACTCTCATATCCCAGAGGGTGCGTCCGGTCCCTCATCCCAGATTCCTCTTCCTCTAGAAGCTATCGCGCAGGCTTCGAAGTTGCTCGTGCTTCCACCGAGCGGCATCACACAAGATGACTGGATAAGACGACTTGCGCCTCAACTCCTCAACCTACTAGACGGCGGTGAGGGAAAAGAACTGAGTCGTGCAGCCGGCCGGATTATCGCAGGCGGAATACTAAGCAAGAAAACGACCGGGGCGCCGGGTACTGTGGGGTGGGAAATTTTTGCACACCCCGTACTGCATACGATCTACCCGAGGAGTGTCCAGGTTTCGAATTTAGAGAAAGTTGGAAGTACGGACGTGATCATCCAAGAGAGCGACTTCAAAGCCGCACTCCGTCGTCTCAACACTTTGATATCTTCATATTCTCATGCTGGCCTAATCAGACGTCTCGTGAGCCCCCTCCTGCTTCCACTATGGGGTTTGCTTAACTACGGTAAAGTTAGGCCTTCCCTCGAAAAGGAATGGATTGGCCTGCCAAAATCTATCATCTCACGGTATATTGAGATCGCTTGCGACGCAAATCAGATCAACAATATCGCTCAGCACCTTTTCTGGAACGGTGATGGCACATGGGCCTTTGGACCGGGATCAGAGGGAGGTGTAGAGATACGACGACGGACAGAATACCAGTCAGAAAGCGATATGAGCACTATGGAGGGAATTGTCCGCCAGATTAGCAACTTGGATAGTCGCATCAAGCTTCTGGTTTCTTTGCTAGCAGAAGCCAGTATCCCGGACGACATCGTTGCATCAGTTTTCCTCAGTGCAACAAAGCGATGGCTGGAACCAGCACAACCACCAGTCAAATTGCTGGCAGACGACGATTTCATGCGCGATCCGCTGTCAATGCTCATTGACGCCAAGTTATCAGAGTCGCTGGCAAGAAGTTTCCAAGACCGATTCGCAAGAAGCCCGGATCACATTATCGAACTTATGGTACAATTGGTTCAAGATTTTGTGAGGAGACACAAGACTGCGTCGAAAAACACGAGCAAGTTGCATGGCTCCCAGCGAGCCATGCTCGGTAATATTGTACAAACGCAAGACCAACAAATCGCAGACGGTGAGGGCAACGACGATTCTGTCAATGAGGACCTGATCTCATTTGCCTTGAGCATTCTAAGCACCTTGGTGGTATCACCTGATTTCAAGAAGACACCTTCAACAACGGAAATGTTGCACACACTTTTGCCATCATTGGCATACCTAGCACAATCCCAAGACCAAACGCAGTCATACATACCGTCTTTGATCAATGACTCTGCTACATCTTTACTCCGCTTCATCACACGCGCTGCTGACTCCTCGTCAGCTCAAGCGGTTCTTATGGACACAACGACTACCGACCCGCTTGCTGAACACCGGGCAACACTGAAAACATGTCTTGAAGAATTACAATCACCAGATCCACCTAATCGTACCTGGGCTTTGAACTCTTTACATGCCATGCTCAAGAATCCCGCTGCATTCCCAGCCATCGACATTCCATCGCTGACACACATGTTGCTTTCATCTTCGTTAGCAGACCCTGAGTCCTATGTTCACTTAGCTGCAGTACCAGTTCTCGTCACAATGGCAGTCCGTGCACCGAAACTTGTTGTAGGCATTCTAGTCGATAGATTCGTGGACGTTGATGAGCGATCTTTGAAGCTCGCAAGAGGAAAGCAAACCGATGAAAAGGAAAGGGAACTGAAGAATGCTCTAGACCTAAGGTTACGGGTTGGCGAAGTGTTGAACACTTTTGCAGGGGGCTACGATTTCTGGCATTCGCGTAGTGATGACGGAATGCGGTATAGATGCGCAAAGCAAATCACAGAGGCATGCCTCACATTATCGAGTCGGCGTGGTGAGCGCACACACACGCTTTTGATACGAAACGAAGTCTCCGATAAAGAGCGTAGGTTAAAGGAAGAAGGTGAAGCAGCCTGGGATGGTCCGATACCCAACATTTTTGAGCCCGATGGCGCGGACCCGCAAGAGCAAGCAGATTACGATGCACTTCACAAGATTGTGAGCGGCTGGGAAAACACAGAGATCGAAGAAGATGTTCGAGTCCGCACTTCTGCTCTCAGTGTTTTATCGACTCTGCTCGAGCACCGACTCGATGAGCTAGGACAGGTGTCTATTGACGCATCTCTGCAGATGGTGCTCCTTATCCTTAGTTTGGAGCGAGAAGAGGTTAAGGCTATATTGCGACGTGCTGCTGTTCTTGTCATACTAGGTTTGCTGCGCGGTGTCGACCAGGCGGATGAAAGTGGGCAAGAGGCTGCAGTCACACTGAACTTCAAACAACAGCAGGAAGTAGAGAGGGTTATCAATTGGGTGAAGGATGAGGACACAGACGAGCTTGTCAGGGATCACGCTTCAAGCGTGATAGAAGGAATAGAGACTTTGAGGGTGAAGGAGCTGCACAGGGTCAGAGACCATGGACTGGACTTTAGTCAAAACGTCGGACTCGGCGGCAATCTCAAAGGCCTTGCCATACAGCCAGAGATGAACAAGAAATCAACAGGTAAGATGATGATCGAGGAGATAGAATAGCTTCCGATGGCTTGGATGATGATGGTATTCTAGACGCTCTGTGTTTGAGGCTTTAGTATGCTGAGTTCTCTATCTCATGCCTACGCTAAGTAGCCTTGTGGTATCTTCAGTTTGAATGCTAGCCAGGGCGCGCTGCTGGCTTTGTACTGCAGGCGCATATATCATAGACTCGCTCGTCCACCTTCAGCGGGCTTTTGTGCGAGCGCCTAATTCAGTTACAAGTTTGATTTGTGCCGCGCATCATGTTGTTGTTTGTTTACAAGCTTCAGCCGCTCATTGCCGTATCTTTCCCAGTCTTTGGTTCCACCTCATCTGCCTTGCCGATCCAGAGGACGTTGTTGCACCGTATCAGGACCTGTCCGAGGGTGCCTGAGCTGACGCCATTGACAAATTCTTCCGTGTTGGAGAGCTGGATGTTCATGTACAGGTCAACGGAAACAAGTCTACCCTTGTACTCGGTTTCGCCCCACTTTAACCGAACGACAATGTCCTTGTCAACTCTGTGATTTGTTAGTCGGAGTGCTGGGAAGTGGAAGGTGGGTCGTGGAAGAGAGGACGCGGCGTACAAGCTCTGGAGGAGAGGTCGGGGGTTGAATGGTGCGACGGCCTGTGAGTTATTAGCCATGCGCCACAGCGCCAAAGGGAAGAAACTACGTACAGCCATATCTGCGACTCAAGCCGTGGCTTTTCTAATAACAACAAAGTCTTGGGAGTGCGGAAGTGCAACGCTGAGGTCGATGTTGATATGCAGTACTGGTCGCGCGCCAGCAGCTTTGGAAAGTTGTCGGCAAAAGGTAACGCCGATTGGTTGGCGGGCAACACCGCGGGGAAGTCGCCTGGAATACCAGGTCTTATCATGTGCACATAGACAACTTTTTTTTTTCGACAACTTATATTCTGATAAATTCGAAAACCATACTTTCAATCGATCTTGTTCTGTTCTCTATGCATGGATACACGGATACACGGATACAAGTCGGACTTCAGGTTCAACAAAGCCGCAAACTAGCGGATGCGCTAAGGTTTTGTTGTAATCTTCGTATGATCTGATAACTTTGTCTCGCTCACACGAAATTCCAATTGCATCCCCAAGGAACTAATACACCCACCGCCTACCGCGTAACCAGGACGTTTTAGTCACCGAACATCACTTCCATCATTGCACCCACCGCCGTGCGTCGTCTCGCTTACCCACCCGCGACTCGGTTCTTTGTCGCTTCACCACTTCTCGCGCAGCATGCCCCGGTAGCGATGCTAGCAATCTGGTCCCGGGCAAGATCGAACCCGGGTACCTGCAGATGCATATCATGCGTCTCCGATACAGTTGCTCTTGGACGTTCGAGCGGCCGAACCGCTTTCCATGCGTCGTGGCCCCGGGCAACACGTACCCTGATTTTTGGAAACACAACTATTTTTGCGGCAGGGCTGACCCTGGATGCAAAGGCGAAAGCTGTCAGTAGCAGGAAATGGGACCAGAAATCCTCAAGATTCAATGATGGCGTGGGTAGTCAGCATCTGGGAGAAAGAGACATGGAACAAAAACTAGCAAGTTCTCTCAGCCACGAGTCGCCTGGATATGATGGCTTGTCCTTTGATGATTTGCCCAAAGACCTCGACTGGAATGCCATGCAGAGAACTATAGGCATGGAACTTGTCGATGACCAGGTCTTGCAAACACAAGAAGTAGAGTCTCAGATTCGCGATTATTCTGAGATGTCATGGGATGATCTACGCTTCGATTCCAGGTTTCCAGGCGCCCAACTGCTTGAGTGGCCAGCCAATACAGGCCCCGATCTTGCGCGCTACAATCTCCCCCCTCAGTCATTGTGGGCACCAGACGCGTTGCGCCTTCAAGCAATGCGGAGACGCCATACTTGGAAGAAGCTAGCAGTCCAAGAGCTTTCGATAGGACTCCTAATTCATGAACTGTTGCATCATGCTGGTGTCGCTCGTTTTTTGAAAACTGCAAGAGATGAGCTTAGCAAGCTAGCACCTCAGATCCTAGAAGTCGTTCGCATGAACGAGGACGAACGCAAAGAGGCACGCTTGGAAATCTTGGAAGCACTCGAGAATCTCCATAAGACACCTGTAGACAGCCCGTCTGAAGATATTGCTGCTCTGCGAATACCAGTAAATCTCTCCGCAATTCCAAGCTATCATCAGGATGCCGACGGCGATTTCTACAGTATTACAAAACAGCTCAACGACGGCCTCCGAACTTTACTTCGCGAAACACCCCGTGGCAACGATCGCAAGGCCGGCCTCGCTGTGGCAAAAATATGCCACAATCTCCTCATTTCCTCCGCCTCTCCGGATCTACAGACTTTCAATATCCTGATAGTTGGCTTCAGGCGCTGGCGTCGAGGAGAGCTGGTCGAACGCGTCATACCTGCACTTTACGTCAACAAGATACGGCCGAACGAGATCACCTGCCGTGAGATCCTTGAGCACTATGCGCAAGGGGGCAATCAGCAGCTGCCAGCTTTTCACGTTTTGTCGCCAAAATGAGGGGTTTGGATGACGCGCTCATGCTTGCAAATCCAGATATCACCATCAACGAAGCCAGTCAAGACCGGCTTGTTCGTATCAGTCCCGAGAAGGTGCTTCAGAAGGTCCATCCGACACCTATGGTTTTCAGTGCGCTCATAGGTGGAGTCACCAAATATGCAGGCTTCGATCGAGCGCTTGATGTCTATTACGAGATGAAGGCAGACGGCTGGGGCCTCGACGTCAGAGGCCTGACCAAGTTGTTGGGAAATTGTGTTCGTCGAGCCGATTGGGAAGGCGGTCTCTACGTGTGGGAAGAGATTAATGGTATCAAGGCACGAGTGAAACATCATGAAATGGCCAAAGCATACAGTCACATGCTCAGCTTGTGTTCCATTACCGGCAATACTGTTGCCTTCAACCAAATCTTGAACGATCTAGCGAGGGGAGGTTTCGATCGCAAGGTAATCATCGAAGCAGCTACGAAGATGACGAGCTTAGCAAAGCGTAAGAACCAATACCTAGCCCCAGCTTGGGTTGCAGACAATGTCATGATAGCCGTATCGCAATATGTCAAGGATCTCCGACCCTCTGGACTAGATTCCGCACAAGATGTTACAGAAACCGATGACGCAATGCTCTCAAACGATGAGTTTGACGCCTTCGGAGACATTGAGCACAATACTGCCGACACAAAAGAAGCATGGGCATCTTGGGTCGAACACGAGTTTGGCGAGAGGCCAAAGGACCCGGAACCATGAAGTTCCTCCCCCTCTCTGTACATTACGAATGTTTATACTATGATGAGCATCAGAGCATTGGGCCGGCGTTTAATTAGTAGCATGTGCTAACATAGCATATGTATGACAATTTCACTCCTCAAATATTTCTTTCTTTTCAAATCTGTCCATCGCTTGTCCATAGCTGGAAGTTGATCTGGCTTTGCAGTCTCTTTGCCCAGGCGCACGTCCCAGTCTTTCGCTGTATTCAGCACTGATCCGCGGCTTGATGACGGTGGCAAGCAGAACAAACGTTGCCGGGTTCCAATGCCCAGGTGTCACCCGACCGCTACGCTGCCAAGCGTATCCTCGTTCCCTGTCGTCTATTTAGATTACCCGCGCCGCACCACAATTTACACTCTCGCTTCTGCATCTTCATCACCAACAAAACAATTACGGAACATGGTCAGAGCGTTGGTTCAGTAGAATCTCTTGGACTGCTTGCGTCCATTTTATCTGGTGACGTTTTGACCCTTGCCCACTTTAATACCGTTGAAGTTGCCCCAGACCCATGGCTGCAGCTGGATGATCGAGCTTCTGGAGTCCGCCTCCGCATATCATATTCAGAATCCACTACTTGATACCCCGCCCAGCCTGTCAAGATATTCGCGTCAAGTCATGTCTCTCTTGCACCATTCTTGTTGCTCATACATGTGCTAGGAAATCGCTTAGCCAGAACGCGCAGCTCTAATCTAAGCAGCTGCATCTGCAACGCGAATGCACTGGGATCGAATCATTTACACTCCTAGTGGCAAGGATAGTTCATCTCAGCAGATGTATACCGCCACGAAAGCTGTAACACCGCAAATATGTACCTTTCCCCGGATTTCCTCGCTATCTTGGGGTACGGCCGTTCTGGCATCCCCTTGCATATCACGATGCAGCTTGCCAGAATAGAGTCTATTCGGTCAGTGAAGCCAGGATCCACATGAACAGCCGAGGTCTAGACTATGCCAACACATATTTGCCTTTTTCTTTCTGGGACGGCTCGGCATTGGAATCTGGAGCGCTCCCAAGCCTTTTCAAATCTAGAGATTAGCCACTTTTCTCAAATATTAAGGAATCCGACTGATGCCATGTATACCAAGGCTACCTTAGGTTACAAGCGAAAGAGCGATCCTTTGCATGGTCCAATAGTAGATTAATGGCAACACATTCTTTCCTTGTTCGTGTTCGAAGGCGATCTGCAGAAGTTACCCTGCATGCCAGATTTCTGATGCAAGATACACATATGGAGGTGCGGATTGGGCTGATACTAAGCTGAAGCATTGGGAGTTAGTGCAGCGATGCAATTGCGACGCACAAGCAAGCGCCCACCCTAGAGGTCCACGGTGTTGTACGAAACAATGCACGACGTGTCGCTTGGATTCAACAATGCTGCGCCCATTCCTCCTGCTGATGAGGTAGAGGGAGAGCTTGACTCCATAGCCATAATTTACGGGCCACGCGAATCAGAGTGGAACACGAAGATGCGAATGGACTCGCATTGCAAGACGAGTCTCTGGGAGAGGCCAGAGCCCAGAAGAACATCTCACTGAGCCCTGCGGGTGTACAACAATTTACTATATGTATAAGTCGGAACTCTTTCCAGCCCGCGACCTTTCACCCGCACAAGGCAATACCCTCTATCGGAACAGCGGATGTCTTTCACTATGCGCCAACGCTTTTTCGCGCCCAACAGGCGTATCTGTCAAACTCTGGCTGAACAGCTCCCCGTCTCCTAGTGGCGCTAGCCCAAACACGGATGGCCTACATACTTTACCCAAATTACAGACGTCTCGTATCTACAGCCTCGACCATACCAGTCACCTTACCTGCCCCACCGGGCTAAGTATGCCCTGCGCCAAACCGAAGGATGCTGGAAGTTTGGTTCAAATGGTGTGCATAGATTGCTTCCGAAGTTACTATGCTGTGATCACTCGACATCCGTTAGCGTCTAGCTGGCGTATATATATACACCAGATATAGAACGCTGATTATACTCTTACTTGCACGCAGACAGTTATATCGGTCCAAGTTTATTCATCACTATTTGACCAAACCCAGGATCCACGACGAAAGAGAGAGTCAAGTAAGAAAGGGAAAGAGAAAGATGCAGTACCGCCTGGTATCCGTCCTCGCCGCTGGCGTGCTGGTTGCCATCACCAGCGCTGCGCCCGTCCCGTCGTTCGAGGTAGCTGCTATCCTACTTCTAAGATTGGTTATGTCATAGTAGATGCTAATTTGAACAGACTGTTAGCACGCCAGCAGATACCATCGAGCTCGGCAAGCCCTCGTCGGTCGTCACCTGGGGCAAGCGGACTGATGGAACCACCCCCACCAACCCAGACGACATCCAAGTGACGCAGCCAGACAGCGAGATCATCTGGGGCAAGAAGGCCCGTGCTGCCGACGAAATCACCAACCCAGACGACATCCAGATCACACCGCCTGACAGTGAAATCATCTGGGGTAAGAAGGCCCGCACTGTCGATGCCTCGTTTGAAAAGCCAAAGGACAGCTTCACCATTGGCAAGCCCAGCTCCGTCGTCACATGGGGCAAGCGCGACTCCACAACAAGCTCTTTGCCCGACAGAATTGAGCTAGGCAAGCCAAGCAGCGAGGTGACGTGGGGAAAGCGGGATGGCGCGACTGTGAAGCCCTCAGATGACATTCAGCTGGGCAAGCCCAGCTCCGAGATTACGTGGGGTAAGGCGAGGAGGAGTGAGGCAGAGAAGCCAAAGGATAGCTTTCATCTTGGTAAACCATCTTCGGAAGTGATCTGGTCTTGAAAGAAGGTAAAGGTTTGAGATGTTGTTGGGTTTATATAGGTGTGCATGGTAGAGTGGGATGGGTTAGAGTGGGCGATGTAACGCAATTGTGATATTTAGCAAAAGAGAATGTGTTTGTTATCTTGTGTGTTGTTCGTAATGACGATGATTCATTGTGTGATGTCTATCAAGTGTGATACATATATAGGACTGACGATATTTTGCGAAATCAAGTACTTTTTGTTACAAGAGAACAGTCTGCCTAGACTTTGAACCAAGTTCACCCGTGATGCTGTTCAGCTCCCTCCCTCTCATATGTGTGTGTGTGTGTTGTTGGTACATAGCCTCCCTTTTATTACACACTAACCGTCGCCCATGTGCACCCCAACGAGTATTAACAAGTCCTTCCACCATGCTTCAAGACTGCCAAAGAAGATGAGCCGTGTTTCAAGCATGACATAGTACATACATTCTGTAGATGCCGCTCCCAATCCCAGAGTTAGGCTTTGCGGTACCAGTTCTCTTTGGGGTCTCCCAAGCACTCGCCCATTGTGACAGCTTTGAGGCCCTTTTTGTAGATGTAATCAAGCATGTACTTTGTCAAATCTTGAGCACTGGTCTTATGGATATCATGAGCAATGACTAGTCTATCGCCCGAGTCGATTCCCTTTTTGAATTCATTCTTTGCAATTTGAATTTTGCTGGAGGAAAGGTTGTTATAGTCTGAAACCCGTTAGATACTGTATCCTGAGAATTGGGATGGTTGAAGTTGTGGTCGTTGTGTTGCAACACGTTGCAGCTTTGGAGCAATTGCATAAACATGGAGATATAGATTAAACATACCGTCGGTGTCAACATCAAAGTACGCAATGACATAACCCAGGTCCTCCATGATGCGCGCACACTCGCTGTCGCAAGAAGAGTAGGGTGGACGCATGTACGTGGGGAAGCGACCCAAGATGTTGCGAATGGCCATTTCGTTCTTTATCATCTGGTCGTAAATTTCTTCTTTGGTGCTGTCGGAGAGGTCTGGGTGGCTCCATGAATGTGATGCCACCTGGTGGCCATTCTTGTACATTTTCTTGACGATACCAGCCCATTTCTCATCGATTGCACCTCTGCCAAGGTTATTTCCAGTAAGGAAGAAAGTGGCGCGGCCTCCTCTTGCTTCAAACTGCTTCATTATACCTTCGGTGTAAATGTATGGCCCATCGTCGTATGTGATGGCTACCACGCCAGGTTTAGTACAGGCGTACACGCCTGCGCCGCCGTAAGGTATTTTGCCTAGTCGAGGTCGACTAATTTTCCGCGTGCTTTTGCCTGACGGAGTTTTGTTGCCATCACATCCAGGACCATACCTGAATTGGCAGTCGGGTGCCTTGCAGTGTTCCTTTGAAGTTCCGCAGTACCCAGTTGATGAACAGCATTCATTCTTTCCACAGACCTTGTCGTCGTATTCGGGACCACAACGTTCGTTTGAACCTCTGGGGCTCATGGCAGCAAAGGGATCGCGAGCTCGTAGTTGACTTGGTGTATCTGCTCCATAGGCAACTGCGAGCGGTGCCAACAGTGAGAAGGCAATGACTTTTGCAAAATGCATTTTCGGGGATCAAGCCGTTGGACTCGAGATTTTTATCTGTTCTGGCAAGAATTGGCGCTGAGAGATAAAGAAGTTCAACATGAAGGCTCATGTGCCTTTATAGGTAACATCATTGGAGCCTAGACGACAAATAATCAGGTTTTAGGCTGGAAAAGAACATGCAAATAAGTGGTGAGCGGAAGGGGAACATGGTCCATGGCGCTTTTACCACTGAGATTGATCCGTGCTGACCAATGGCTGGGCTATGGGTCAATGGTTCAGAGCGGAGTAGTATCAAGGACGAAGACAATCTACTTTGTTTGTGATTTGTGGCAGATGAAGAGACAAAGATGTAGACAGTGAATTGGATGCTATGCTGTTTTTTTGCTGGGCCTGGTTGGAGCGAAAATTTTCCAGAAGTCATCCTGAATGCTTCGAGTTTGAAGAGAAGAGATTGTGGTGTTTTGTTGAGGGGACATGTCCAAAGCGTGAACCGTCGTTGGATGCCAAGGCGGCTGCTCTGGATGCATGGTCCACATGATCAACTTAGGATACTGGCTCTATTTAGATGGTGGATCGTTTCTTTCCTGCTGAACGATGGTCTTGGGTTTACAACAAACCAGCCGAGAATAGCACAAATTAACATTCTCTCTAAAAGCACGTGGTAGGCCAGTGGCGGGAAGTCATCATCTGGATGGACAATGTAGTCGCGTTCAGGAGAGCATGGTGGGAAAGATATACAGGACCACTCTCGAACACCTGTGCTGCTCAGCCACGGCATCCATGAGTAGGATCTGCAGCGACGCAGAGATTCATAGCCGTCATGGCTGTTGTCGGTGTTGGTGTCCTTGTTGTTGTTAGGGATCGACTCGACAGATCAGCACTACGCGGCCGTTTGAGGACGTCATTGGCTCGGCGCCTCCCGGACGTGCAGTGACCGCCTTTTATGTATGTAAAAGGCAAGGGACGGCTTACTACTGAACTACATTTCACCCAACTGCATCGATTCATCCAAAGGACACAAACCGTAGAAAGCGCTCGTTTCACAACCAGCCACGCACTGGCATGGTGCTTGCTTGGACAAATATTGGCCCAGGGGACACGAGGGCTATTTTGGGAGCAACGTTGCATTGGCGTGTGCTAGAGCCCAGTGGGACGCAGGGGGTGCCGGAGAGTGTTTATGGCTAGTGAGGCCCAGAGAGGGCTGGTCCAATGATTCCTGTTTGATCACAGCCAGGCCCTTTGACTCGATGAATCCGTGGAAACACTGTACCGTGTGCTAGGTGCTGGGAGCACAGAACTTGGTGGCATGGGACCACTTGTTGCCGTCATAGTACAACTCTGGGGGGGGGGGGGGCTCTTCTCGGCCTTAGCTCGCCCGGCAAGTGGTCAACATCTCAACCAGACAAGCTCCTGTCCACGGCTGATATAAACAAACACGCTCGGAGAATCAACACGAGGTCTCGCTCGACATGAAGAGAAGAAGCATCTTGTTCCAAGAGGGGGGATGATGCGCTGAAACGCGCGCGTCGTCTAAATAAACCCTCGCGCCAGGCGTTGCCAAAACGAGGCTAAGCCCGGAAGCCCCTCATGCCTCGAATCAATACCGGATGCCGGCAAGACGCTACCAATGAAAGATTGATCGGGCCATAGTGTGGCTAAGTGCAGGAGCAGACGGAGCAGACGAAGAGCAACAAGACACGTGCTGCATGTGCATGAAAGGGGGGTTGAGATATCGTCGGCTGCCCAGGATGCGCATCCGTCTGGCTGGTTACTTGCTGTCGTGGTCACACAAGCAACCGATCAAGTTGAGCTGGATTGGACTGAACTGGATTGGATTGGATCGAATTGAATTGAATCGGCAACTGCGCCTCATCCGACGGCTTGAGTTGGCTAGCAAAAGCACAAACAGTAGCCGCGTCGAGACTGGTGTGGCGCTTGCGAGGCTCTAAACTACAACACTCCACTCACTCTGCGCCTTCGTATAATAACATCTACTTAATACTCCTCCGGCGCCCTGGCGTAGCTTGATCCCCTCGCGCATCCTTTTGCGTCGTTGCCGGCGAGTCCGTGTACCAACATTTCCTGTATTGTCATTCTTCTCTTCTTCTACCATTACTGCCCTGTGGTTCATCGTTCTATATTCCGTATTAGGCTATTCATCCCCCGTCTGGCCCTGTTCGACACTCTACTTCTTCTTATTCTCCCACCCTCGCCCTCTTGTGGCAAAACACACAGCTGTTGTCTTTGTCCCCCTCCAACATGTCTCGCCTGCCACCCCTCGCGGCCCTGCTCCTCCCTCTAGCCACACTGCTCGTTACCTCCGCTCATGCCACAGCCCCCTACACCAGCAGCATGAGTGAAACACCAAAAGACAACAATGCAGACTGTGATTGCTATGTTGTTCAATCCGGTTCCGAGACACCAGAGTACTTCCAGTACTACCGCTTCTACGACTTCCGCAATCTTCCCGGTGCCCTCGACACCTCACCACCACCCATCAACGAGTCGCAAAATGCTGGCCAACTACCTACATGGCAACCGGACCTGTTTGACAGCGATGCCTGGGAATTCGACTGGGGCATCCAGAACTGGAGCAAGCCAGCTACCGAGGACTTTCCCACGCCCATGGCCAACTCGCCCGCAAACATCTTTCTCGGCTCCCAAGACTCAGATACCTCATACCTTGGCCTGCGCACCTCGCGCCTCTCGTCGTACCAAACGGCAGGAGAAATGGAAAACCAGCAAAAAAATGTCATGCACGCCTCGCTTCGCATGTCCGGCCGCGTCAAAGGTGCGTCGGGCGCCGTGGCCGGCTTCTTCACCTTCTTCGACGACACCAACGAATCTGACATTGAGATTCTGACCCAGGACCCCAAGGACAAGATCCGTTACACGAACCAGCCCGCTGTAGACGAAGGCGGTAACGAAATCGCCGCTGCGTCGCTGGACCCGACCAACCTGGCTCGCTGGGACGATTGGCAAACCCACCGTATCGACTGGCTGCCCAAGCAAAGCTACTGGTTCCTCAACGGCAACCAGGTGGCCCAGAACACGTACTCTGTACCCCGTGAGCCCAGCTACCTCGTCCTCAACATGTGGAGTGATGGGGGTGAGTGGAGCGGCAATATGACCCGCGGCGATGCAGCAGAGTTTCACATCCAGTGGATTGAAATGACTTTCAACACGTCTGGGCCGTATGAGGGAAAAGAACAAGAGAGCAGTGACAAGTTCAAGAGAAAGGAAAACAAGGGTTGCAATACAGTGTGTAGGATTGACGGGGTCAAGCAGGTAGGTTTCCCCGAGGTGGCCCATGAGGGTAGTGCCATGGCGACTGCACCTGTTTCGTGGCTGCTTGTGCTGGGAGTTGTAGGTGCTGTGTCGGTTTTGACTGGCATGTGAACAAGGCGAAAGAGAGAAAAGAAAAGAAAAAACAAAACCAAAAAAGAACTGCTTACTGGAATGGAATGCATTTTTTGTATCAATGACCATTGTACTCCTAAGATACCCCGCCTGTCGCACATGGATGAATTCAAATAAAACATTTGCGTATCATTGGTCACGTCACAATCAATTCCCCCTTCCGCCCTACCCTGAAAATACTACAACCATCAATGCCGACTATCGTACAGTTACAAAGCCATGACTTACGTCACAAAAACGCGAGTGAGTCATGTTACTCACTCATCCTCTCCAGCTCCACCGGGGTATTCTCCACCTTCTTTTCCCTCTTGCCTTCATTCGTCATTCGTCTCATCCCTCAGCCAACACGAAAGGCGGGGCCGGGATGCAAGCAGATATATATATGTACACATACACTCACACAGACGTTCCCTCGCTGACTTTCACGCCCCTTCCGTCCCGCCCATATCACTTCGTCGTCATCGTCTGCAGGTAATTCCAGGATGCGATGCAATCATTCTTCTTCTATAGGACCCCATTTGTTGCTTTCTCGTCCCCGCCCCCCCTTTTTTTTACAAAAAGTACTCACCGCGGCCTCCACGACCCGCCGGAACGGCACGCTTGTGATCGGGAACAGCGGAGAAGATTTGGAACTCCGGCTTCAGGTCTTCGCCAAGGTTCATAATGGAGGCGACGTTGCCACATCGATAGCAGTAGTTGGGTGCTGACCAGACGGTTACCACATCCTTGTCCTTAAAGTGGTATTTGTAGCCTTCGTTGACAAGTTGATGAGCTCGTGCAATCAGCTGTAGACCATTGACATGGTTAAACTAGCAGTCGTTAGCTTTGGTCACAATAACAATTAAATATGGAAAAAAGTATTACCTCTGAAGAGACCTTGTCTCCAAACAACCACCCGGCGCCTCGAGGCGATACTGCCCATGTGTCGACATCTTCGGGATCACTCCATACGAGATCGCAAAAAGCACCTTCATGGGGAATTTCCTGTGCTCGAGCAACAACACGGATCTGGTCCAATGTGCGGATCTCCGGGCTCAGCCCGCCGTGGACGCAGAGAACCTTTCCGTCGACTATGGCGGCCAAGGCAAGAAAGTCAAAAACCTGACAGCAGGCCTTCCATACCGAAGCATTGCCATACTTGGTCTGACATTCTTCGTAGAAGCCATATACCTGTGTGATCTGTCTCGACTCGTGGTTTCCGCGCACAAGCGTAACACGGTCTGGGAATCTGTGTGTGTGTGTGGTCAGTATACCCGTGCTCGTTTGCTGCCTGGCTGGCATAGTATGGCAGGCTTACTTTGCCTTGAGGCACATGAGAAGGGTAAAGGTTTCCAAGCTGAAGTAGCCGCGGTCCACAAAGTCACCCAGGAAAATAAAGTTCTGCTGGCCATTTCCTCCGACCGTGTTCTTGTTGGAGCCAGCATCGGATGCTGAGCCAAAACTGCGCCTGTCATTGACGCTCCGGGTGCGGCCGCGCTCTTCCTCGTCGTCATCATCAGCAGCGCCCTCTTCGTCGCCGTCGCCACCTGGAGGGCTCGCAGGCCCCGTGTAGTTTGGGTCGCGCTGGAACCTCCGCTTCATTTTGCGCTTGACCTTTGGGTCCGTGATACTGGTTGGGGGCTCAAGGTCTGCTGGGTTGATTGTGCTGGGTATTGTGACTGGCTGTGTGAGGGGTGCAGCTGGGGTATCGCTGGGCATGCCACCAGCGACACGGAAGAGCTCGAGCAGATCGTAGAACTGGCCGTGAATGTCGCCGCATACTGTGACTGGGGTGCGTACGGGCTGGATGTTTGACTCTGGGGGAGTGTGTTAGCGCCATGCTGCAAGGGGTGCGACCACAGCGTCTTCACCTTCCATCAGACACTCCTTGACAATCTCGCAGAGGCGCTTCATGTCGCCCTCGGGGAGGTATTTGCACTGCTTGGCCTGTTCGAGCCACTCGTCTGGGCCGGCGCCCTTTGCCAGGCGGGCAGGCCCTGGCTGGGGAACGTCATGGTCTTTGCCCATAGTCGTCGTGGCTATCGCTGTCGCTGTCGTGTGCGAGCGAAGGTGGGGGGTGGGCGAGGGAGAGAGAAGAGAGGGGGATGGGGCGAGGCGGGAAAAACAAAAGCCCGGGACCCTGTGACCTGTAGGCGTAGGCGTAGGTGGGGGCGTAGGTGTAGGTGTAAGTGTAGGTGTAGTATCTATGTATCTACTATGTAGGCGTAAGCCGAGGGGAGAGGTTGGAGTGGGGCGATTACACACCACGACGGTACCAGCACTGGGAGAGATTATGGGGGAAGGCGCAGGGCGGCTCTGATGCAAGGCCCTCGGCGCTTGCCGGCGCACCTCGTCCGTTCTTTCCAGCATTGCTGAAAGCGCGCCCTCTGCGCCCATCGCTCCTGCCGCTGCTGGTGTGCGTCATTGCCATCGTTTGTTATTATTTGCACGTGTTGTACAGGCATCGTCGCTGCCCACCACGCCCTCGCCTTCGCCCTCTCTCTCTCTGTTTTTCTCTCCCTCTCCCTCTTTCTCCCTCTTTCTCCTTCTCTCTCGTCCACGCCCACAAACACACCCAATGTTCCCTCGCACCCAGCGCCCCTCTCCCCTCTCCCACCTCGCTCTCTCACTGCGACTCTCGCCATAAACACTCTGCGCGTGCGGTCTCCCCCACGCGACACACATAGCCAGCCGCTGACAAGCTGCAGCAATACCCTGCCCACGAGGCTGCTCCCCACACATACGAGGCCGACAATTGCTGTGCCCGCCATGGCCCCTCCGCCAGGCCCCAACGGCGGCGTCCTGCCTGTCGCACTGCTTCAGAAGAACACGCCAGCCCAGACCCCCCGCGGCCCAAAGCCCCCGCAGCCCCGCCTCAAGCTCGTGTGTCGCCGCCTGCCCCCAGGCCTCACAAAGGCCGAGTTTGTCGACGCCCTGGGCGACGAGTGGAAGCTGGGCGCCGGCAAGATTGACTGGATCAACTACAGGAAGGGCAAGATATCCACAGAGTACCTTTCCCCCCACGTCGTCCCGACCACCACTCCCCTCCCCTCCACCATACTAATTCAGTTCCAGCGCCGCCAAACCCTCCAAGCCAGCCCGCGTCTATTTGCACGTCACCAAGCAGGACCATGTTCGCACTCTCGGCGACCATGTCCGCACCCTCACATTCCACGACGCCGCAAAATCATGGCAGGACCCTGTCCTCGTCGGCCCGCCAACGCTCGAGTATGCCCCGTACCCCAAGATGCCTGGTGGCCGGCGTAGAAACGACAATCGCCAGGGGACCATTGATCAGGACCAAGAGTTCAAGGACTTTTTGGAGAGCCTCACCAACCCCATCACTAAGCCTGCTGCGACGGAAAATGAAGCTCCCAAGGACAAGGTCAAGACCACGCCTCTGATCGAGGCTCTTCGTGAGAAAAAAGCAAATAGAGACAAGCCCAATTCAAAGGCCAACCGACAGGCTCGCGGAGAGGCTAAAGAAGACGCCGCGGAGCGCGGAGAGAAGAAGATTTTAGCAAAGTCGTCAAAGGAGAATGCTGCCAACACGAATGAAAAGAGCCGCCGTTCCAACAAGGCTGACAAGGCCCAGGCCACCAAGGATGCTGTCAAGATTCTCAACAAGGAAGCCTCGTCTGCGAAAGCGTCTGCGGCCGCAAACTCGGCTGACAAGGCCTCTGCAAGTCCGGCATCAGAGCGCAAGCGTGGAAATGTCGCACTCGCAAAGTCGATGCTGCAACGCGATCTAGGCGTAGCCCCCGCCCCCAACCGTCGTCGCGGCACAAAGCGCGAGATCAGTACAGCCACAGCCGACACTGCTGCTCAAGCAAAGGAGGTCAAGGCAACCGAAGAGAAGCCCAAGGACGAACCTGCCGCGCCAGCAGCCGCATCCTCCACCCCGGACAAGTCTACACAGGGCAACAGGAAGGAACGGCCAACACGCGCCGAACGACGTGCTTTCAAAGCGAACCAGGCCGACAAGAATAACGAAAAGGCCACGAGTAGTGACGTGAAATCGCAAACACCACTCAAGACACCAGCTCCCCAGATCCTCAAGAAGCCCCAGTCGGCTCAGACTTCAACACCACCAAAAGGCCCCGCGGCCTCAAGGGCTGCATCATCACAGGCTGCTGCTGCTACTAATGCTAAGAACAGCTCTGCTCCAGCACAACCCCAGGCCACGCCCGCAAAGTCGGAGAGTACTCCAACTCCGGTGGCCAACAACAACAACAACTCGAAAGCGGCATCAGTACCCTCTGCCCCATCCCCTACAAGCAAGCAAGCATTCCTCAAACATGCCAACCCTAGCCAGGGCATCACTGAACCCCTCATCGAAGAGGCCATGAAACTCTTCGGAGCTATTGACAAGGTCGAGATTGACAAGCGCAAGGGTTTCGCCTATGTTGACTTCACCGAGCCCCAAGGCCTTCAAAAGGCCATGGCTGCCAGCCCCATCAAGATCGCCCAGGGCGCTGTCCAGGTACTCGAGCGAAAGGAAAAGGTTGCTAGGAATCCCCGATACAATGGACCTGCTCCACCCGGCCCTGCTCGCGGTGGAGGTCGCAGCAATTTTGCGCCTCGTGGGGGACGGGGTGGCCGTGGTGCTGCAAGAGGCGGAGGCCAGGCTGCCGCCAGTCAGGCTGCTGGTGCCAACGATTCGGCTCCTGCTGTCGCTTCACCTGCTCCTGCACCAGTTGCTACTTGAATGGACAATTATTCCCTTCTTGTATTGGAAGAGATCAATAACGCTGGATATCACAGCGAGTTGATGGAAATTCCACTTGATCAACCGTAATGGTCGCGAGAATGCGGAAGTTTTATCGCCACAACAATGGGCACCGCTCTACAACTATCCCGCATAGCCGCTCATCATCGATACTACGCGAATAGACTTGACCAGAGTGAGTACATTGTCAGGCAGTCCCAGGCATTGTCATGCGCACATGAATATATATGAGCGAGTATACAACTCAACCACTAGCATCGGTTTTGGAAGGACAAGGGAGAAGGGGATCACGAAGACGAGGTTTGTGTGTGTGTGTGTGTGTGTGTGTGTGTGTGCGTGTGCGTGTACCATGGAGCGGATTACACAGACATGGATAGATAGCAAAAGCGTTTTTTTTTCTCGGCTTCCCTTTCTCTCTCAAGGGAACGAGAAACAATTCTAGGCAAACCTGCTTTACTAGTCTACATGCGTATACATGTAAATATATATGTAGGAAGTAGTGTAATGATTTTCTATCGACATGCCAGCTATGTCTCCGCTCTTGCATCATTGTTACCCAAAAACAATTCCCTCTTTGTAAACCTTTTCTTCCCTAAACTAGTATGATCTTGTTCCCCCTTTCCATGCATCTTGTCATCTTGATGATACTACAGAAGATAGGCAATCACATCATAGCACGCATCATTTCAGAAGCGCAAGACGAAAGATAAAACAAAACGTATGTAATAGAATTTTGCTCCTCTTATGCTAAATATCAAACTATTCAAGTTCCATCTCCGGCCAACTAATCCACGGCCGCCACCAATAACAACATCAGCCATCTTGAAAAGAACACTTACATCGAACAGAGGTAGAGGAGAAGAGGAACAGGGTAAAAGGGTATCAAATCGACACACTGAAAGATAAAAAGGTAGAAACAGAACACAACACGCATTCCCCGCCGCGAAGCGTAAATAGTTCTTCTTTTTGTTAATCTCAGGAACGAACTAAAGGGGAAAAGGGCGAGAAAGAAGGGGTAGGAAGGGAGAAGAAGAAGATAAAGATAAGATAAGATGAAGAAATAACATGAATACAACGAAGGAACAAACAAAAAAACAAGAAAATCTCCCTACCCCCAACTGCGTAAACTCGCTCATCATGGTTGAAAAGTAAGAGTCGTAGACAGTTGAAGATGAAAAAAAAACAAGCAAACAAATATGCTAATGCGCTCAACAAAACAAGCCCGGGCCTATGCTCTACATATACATACACACACACGGTCGTGATTATGAGTGTATAGAGCATAGGCAAATGGCCATGTTGTGAATGATGGTAACCGAGAAAGCAAATTTGGGGTTTGGTCATGTCGTCGTTTCAGTTGTACAATTAAGATGCCAGAGAGAAAAAAAAAGGAAAAGAGAAAAAAAGGATCACTTGGAGCAGAGACTCCTTCTCCGACCCAAGCCAGAAACGCTAGCTCAGATCATAGGAGTCTCAACCCCCTGGTACACACCAGCTTGCAATGTGTCTGGTGGCATGTTGGCACGAAGTTCCTTAGGATGCCGGTAGAAAGGTTGGCTGTTCTCTGCTGAAGGAGGAATCACCTGCTCCATGGGCTGTGGATGAAGTGGTGGCGGAGGCGGAGGCGGTGGAATCTGGTTCATATACGAATCAGAATGCACGCTGTCTGCAGGAGGCGAGCGTGCGGCAGGACCTCGAGGAAATGAGAACTCGGGCACACTCTCATAGGGAGAAACCTCGGCGCGAGTAATGGTTGGCGACTTTGCGCGTTGAGGCCCACGGCTAGTGCTACGCATGCGTTCAGTGACACGCTTGAAAGTCATACCGAGATTCTCGCTCACACTGCCACGTCCCCGGCGGTGTGTATGTGGGGAGCTTGAAGCCGAGGGATTGGTAGGTGACATTTCCACGGGCTTCTCAGCTGTGCTGTTACCCTCAATGGCAATGTTGATCATGCCAATGCCATTGCCTCCAATGTTTAGCGGTGGTGGAGGCGGTGGTGGCGGGGTGGCCAAATGTTGAAGCTGAGACAGCAAGGGAGGTGCGCTATCGTCTTGTTCTAGAACCACAACTTGACTTTCGTGAATTGTCTCATCAATGCTGGCAGTAATCGGAGGCGGGCTGTGACGCTTGTAGTTGGTCGGAGGCAGAACTTCAGGCATCGTGTTTTGTCGAGAATGACCACGGGATCCGCTCAGAGAAGGGCGTCGACCAATTGTGGGGTAAGTGGGAGAGTTGTAGGTGCTAGAAGGCAGCTGGATGTCCTGTGGGGGCGCCGACATTGAGCGTTGAGGTGAGATGGGCTGTCCAAAAGTTGTTGCAGGAAGAAGGGGACCGATGTCGTCTTCCTGTGCTTGTGAGGATCCTTGGTTATACTGCATCTCATTGGGGATACTAGGCACTGCGGGAATGTCGTCCTCATTCGGATCAGCAGTCATGTATCGAGGGTGACGCATGGCACGAGGATTTGCTGGGAGGCCAATAGGTACAGAAGGCGTTGAAGTTGGGCCAGTAGCCATGCGGTTCGTAGGCGAGTACCTCTTGGTAATCTCTGGATCAGCTGTATGGCTTCTCTGGATGGGATCTCTGTACATGGACATTGAGCTCAGCATGTCGTCGGTGTTTGAGCGCTCGTGTGAAACGGGTCGGAAAGCAAGCTCGCCAGGGTGAGGAATGATGGGGGCTGAAGGTCGTCGAGCCAGAGAAAGTCTGCGTTCTTCAAGTTCCCGAGCAGCCAACGCCTTCTTTGACAAGGCACCTGGGCGTATACGCGAAGTACCTGAACGTCCCGAAGTCAGGGACTCGGGAGAGTGTTCCCGTGTGTGAGCTCGGTTGCGACTAGATTCTCTCATTGCTGGCGTGGGCCTTCGGCTCATGGATCGGTCGCGTGTAGCATGGCGTTCAGAAGAAGCTTCACGACCAGGGCGGCGACTACTGCTCCGTTGGCGTGGGCGAGCAATTTCTTGGTCAATGAAGTACTCGGGTTCATCTCGATTCATAGGCTGGGGCGACACGGGCGAGTTCTCTCCACGAGTAGCACTTCTTCCGCGGTTCTCTGCCGGGCGACGGCTTGAGGCTCTGCTGGCACCTTTGCTACGCGCACGTGCAGCTGCTTCGGGCGACTCCGCACGGCGTGCTGCTGTTACTGCTGCTGTCTTGGAAGAGGATCTGGTCTTGCTTGCTCCATGGCGTGCTCGGCTTCTGGCAGTGCGAGTGCTAGCAACAGATTCAGTAACGACAGGAGAAGCAAGGTTCATCTTGTAAAACCTCTCGTCATCGAAATTCTCCGTGTTGGTGCTAGCTTCCTTCTTGGTGGAAGAGTAGATGCCAGCATCCTCTGGTGACATTGGCACAGGTGAGGAAGGAGAGCGCTTTGCAGGGTGGATGTAGCGCACACCAGAGCGTCCACGGCTTTGCGAGTCGTCACGATTGCGGCTGCGTGTACGCGCAGTACGGGAAGCAGGTCTGTCTTCGTTTCTTGAGTTGGCGCGGTTCTGAGCGTAATGGTGGGCTTCCTCAAGACTGCTAATGTATTGATCAATGCTGCGAGCCTTTGCACTCTTGATGCTGGCGTCGGTCAACGGAGGACTGAGTCTGTTTGTGTAGCCCGTCTCCGGGCCCTGCGCGATGACAACAGTCTCCTTCATGTCGAGATGAAGATCCTGAATGTTTCGGCTTCTAGAGCTGGCGCGCGAATCGCTGTTCTTGTCCTTGAGAGCGTCAAATACACCGACGGCTGGAGATGGCAAATGATCGCCCGACTTTTCGGGGTTAAAGGTTGCGGCGGATAGGACAAAGTCCTTGGAGCCGCTTGTTGCTCGTCTCGTGGAAAATGGCAGGGTTTCTGCTTCACGCCCAATGTTGTCGACGGCAGTCCTGGGATGAGAGTCACCCCGTTGGCCGCGGTCGGGGATGGCCAGCGAAGCGAGAGCTTCGTTGTTTGTCGTAGTCCTGCTAGCATCGGATCGTGAAGGGAAGCGCTTCCTACCATAGGATCCTGGAGTAGCAGTGCGTGCCGAAGAAGGCTCACGAGAGGGATCCCGAGTAGCACGTCCCAGCCAGCCGTGGGTGCCAACAGCTGGGCTAATAGCAGACTCTGCAATGGGCGTGACGCCTGCATTCATTGGTGTCCTGTCATCTTCCTCGCGTACAATTTGCTGGGGTTGGGGACCATGAGTAAAGTCGGTGACGAGCTTGAGTGAAGCCATCCTAGCCGCCACTCGGCTACTGCCGACGCTTGGTGGTGATAGTGGTGGACTCATCTGCGAGCCAAGCAGGGCTTGCTTTTGTGCAGAGAAGACAGCATCCTGAGCACGAGGCGAGAACCAGGGCTCAGTGGTTTCTAGGCCCATGCACGAGAAGCATCGAACTGCCAATTCGGCTTTGCCGTGTGCCACGGCATACTCACCCCATTTCCGGACCAAGTGTGATTGTCTCTGCCAGTCAGTTGGGAAGGTCAGGCATGTGAGCAAGATTGCCTCCATATAGTACTTGCGGGACACATAAACTTCAATGGCGTCATTGTGTTCGCCGAGCCCAAGGAAAATGGCAACAGCAGGGTGAATGTCTCCTTTTTCGAGGAGACGCTGGACAAAGGCCTCACCGACCTTTTTCTGGGAGCCTTGACCCATGTTACTCAGGGCCAACAGCATCCAGTCGGAAGAGGTCATCGATTCGGATCCGACCATGGACGCCATCAGGTCCGCACCGAGATCACCTAGCCATTTGGAAAGCAGTACAGCAGCAGCTGAACCAGGTGGGTGGCGTGCAACTGGAAAAAGAAGTCATGTCAGTTTGGAAAGGTTACAAGATACCAAAGGAAACCTACGTTCGTCCTGTACCAAATCGTCAATGTCGTTGTCCCAGCCAAAGACTACTCTGAGCATGTTCCGTCGAAGATCGTCCGGAGTGCGTTCTGGGCCAAGATCGGAAGGTCGAAAGGGCACATCGCCTAGTCTGGCTTTGGTAAAAGGAAAGAGATCCATGTGTTCGTTCTTTTGCGTCTCTTGAGGGCTCCGAAGAACCTCTTTTCGTAAACCGGAAGTTACATAGCGAGAAGAAGATGCCGTGGACGACAGTGACCGAATGGAGATACTCTCGCGCGCAGATGTGCCCATGAGTGAAGAGGTGCCCGAGGAGAAAATGGTGCCGGAGCCGCCAGAGCTCTTTGACCGTGTGGAGCGTTGGGAGGTGTTGGAAGGCCTATCATAGCGGTAACGTGGAGCACGGCCACTTCCAGACGATCGCGAGCTCTGGGAACCTCGACTGGAAACGGGGCTCAGGGGTCCAACACGATCGCGGCGCTCCTCCTCCAACTGATCCATCTCTTGAGCAATCTTCTGCAGCGGGGACATGACAACGCCCTCATCGGCGCTGCTTTCGGACTCGGCCAGCACAATGGGCAAGGATTTGGCTGGAAGTGCGGTGATTGGGGTTTCCATTTTCTTCTTTTGCTCGTCCAGGGAGATTGGTGGAGACGGGGGAGTGTTGGCAGGCGCATGCTGTACGTTAGCTACCATGGTTGCTGGGCCGTTGTTGGGATTGAGGTCGTATTGCTGGATACTTGAGTTGCGTCCAATGGTGAAGAGCGTGGCAGTGGGACCATAGTTGCAGATTGCGGCAACACCCTCAATGGTAGGTACACTCTCATAAGATACTCGTTTTGTGCGGACGTCCCAGGCGCAAGTTTGGCTATTAGTGTCACGTGTTAGCCTAGGAGCGGTGAAAAGCCATGAGTACGTTGCATTACCCTTCAGTGTACTGGACAATACGGCCATTCTTTGACCAGGCGAACCAACAAGGACCAGGTTCTCGTTGCTCTTTTTGGTTGAGAACACGAATGACACAGGGCGAGTCGCCTGCATGGGGTGCTTTGGGTACACTCCACACGCGGAGATCACCGTCTGAAGTCTGAGCCGCCAACATCTCCGACTTTTGCTTGGATGAGGAGCCGTGCCATGCCAGGCCTGCGACGGGCGAAGGCTGTCTAGGAGTGGTGAGGGTGTGGAGAATGGTGAAGGAAGGTTGCAGTGTTGCAATCAGTATGGAGCCATTGAGATAGCTGTAAAGAACACAAGTCAGTGGAAAAGGAGCTGCGGACATGGGCGGCAATTTCTCTCTAGTATACACACCCAATAGCAAATGTTCTGCAGTCTGCGGCGGGGGCGAGTGCTGTAATGGGATCGAAAATGGTTCTGGCGGAGAGGTGTTCAGATGTTGAGGGCTCGAATAAGATGATGTTGCCCTGAGCATTTCCTGGTTGACTAGTCAGCAGCCGGACCACAACAACGGCGACTACTGCACCCCAAACTGACCAAAAGCAACGTTGCCGTTTCTCATCCAAGTTGCGACCCTGATTTGCTCGTATGACGCAAAGCGAGCCACTTCATCGCCGGTAAACAGGTCCCAGACAATGGCGGTGGAGCCGGCATCGTACGAGACGACTAACCGGCCGGCGCCTCTCTCACTGGTGGTGTCGACCGAGATCCATGAGACGTCTTCACGGTGTCTTTCAAAGCGTCTTTCTACGGCCAAGGTGTCGTGGTGCAGGCACAATATCACGTTGCGCTGAGCATAGAGCAAGAAGGAGCCGGTAGCGGCACAGGGCTCGAAAGCAAACTCATCCTGGCCTGGGGTCGGGGGCTTGAGTTTGACGTCGGTGGAGCGAACAGAATTACTTTTTATGGCGTTTGAATTGGCGCGCTGCCTCAATCCAGTCGACATGGTGGAGGCTGGATCTGTGGGGAGGTAGAATGGTCGTCAGTCGGGTCTGTTTTCCGCCACGGGCCCACGAAGCGCATAACGCTGTCCACGACGGATTCTCGAGAGAAAGTCTTTTCTGGAGGGGGGGTGGGAATTTGCAAGATGTAGAATGGAGTGGGGAGCTTTGCAGCAGCAGTAGCAGGAAGAGGAAAGGAGGAGGGGGGGTGGGAAGGGAAAGGAATTGGCAGACTGACTGCAAAGAGCAAGAGCGCGCTAGAGGGCGATTGCGCTAAACAGCTCCACGGCGTCTGGAGGAGGGTACCCGTTTGGCCCCGCCTCTGGTCTTGGTACAAGGATATACGAGCTGAAGCGGTTACAGCAGAGGTGGGTGGGGAGAGAGATAGAGAGATAGATAGTTAAGATTTGGACCAGGATCCAAACGAGCAGCTGAAGAGGATGTGTTTGTGAGTGAGACAAAGCAAGCAGAGAAGACGGAGGAAGCGACAGGAAGCGCAGAACAGTGTGTGGGTGTGCACAGCAAGAGAGAGAGAGAGGTTGATGCGGCGAGGAGAGGGCCGGCTATCAGTAACGGCGCTTAGGAGTCGAGGGACCAGGGCCGAGAGATTCTTGAGCTCGAAATAGTACGGGCGTCGAAGGGTCGGACGGGGATGCAGCCAACGAGCAGGCGGAGCGGGAGCAAAAGGCGTAAAAGGAGCTGGAGCAGAGGAGCCTCATTCGCCCGTGGCTGTGAAGAGACGACATTGTGATCCTGGAAGCCAAGGTGGTGATGGCTCACGTTAGTGGTTAGGTTGGCGCCGACGTGCCTGTGCGGACTAGACGGGCAGCCTCTCACAGCAGCGAACGCCATGGCAGCCCATGTGCTACCGCACCACCATCACACTTTCGCGCTCACCCTCGCCCAATCACCGCCCGCACGGCATGCCCCCACGTGAAGGATCATCCTTACATGCTTGCAATCTGCAAACCGCCTCCACCAGCCGCATATAACGACCCTCTTTCTCTGCCCTCAATACGGCCATGACTCTGAAGATGCGGTGACGGTAGCGCCAGGGCGAGCCCATTTCTGCTGTCCATGTGGCCTTTTGATTCCTCGAAACGGCTGCATTTGCGGCCCAACCGGTTCGCATCGACAAGACCCCAAGGACGCCATTGCTATGGCTATGCGGGCGCCCAAGCTACTGCACCACGGCATCAGGTCCCACGCTCGGGAACGGTTATGTGCGGTCGTGGCACCGTGCCTGACATGGATGCCAGTACATGTATACAGTACATGCCATCTATATACATGGCTCATATACATGTACATACATGAAAGAGCAGCTACACATGGTCGTACACATGTACATTCGACACCGCAACCACCATTACCCATAACCATGGTCCTTCCGACGGGTGGTAGATTGCGGACCAGCAACAGCGACGAGGTAACGTGTTGCAGAGCGTTTTCTTTTTCTTTTTCTTTTTTCTTGTCCGACTTTTTGCGCCCACATGGGCAGACATACATGGCCCTCTACACATGTGTAGTATATACGTGCAAAGGACGGGTGTTTGTGCGACCATGCACGATGCAGTTCCCCAACAACAACAACAACATCAACAACATCAACACCTATACTCTCAGCCAGCCATGCTGCAGTCTTGTTAATCTGACACGCGGCTGTCCAACCTGCTTCCCCGACCCGCGCACCGCAGTGAAAGAACATGCAGCAGCCATGCGGAGGAAGCGTAAGCACATACGGAACTGAACAAGAGTAGAAGGGAAAAAAAACGGACATCGTGATGGCTGGCTGTTGGACGACAAAGCAATCCTTCATGTCCACCGCCTCACTAATTTTGCCTTTGTTCACACCGTTCAGCTGGATAAATTGCTAGTAATCGGGCCATCACTCGGAGCATGGCACATGAGATAGGGCTAGCAGCTAGCTGTTTTTTTCTCTTTCCCCTCCTTCTCTTTCTCTCGTTCGTCTTACTCTCGCCCGCCTTGTTGTCGCGTAGTTGATTATGCATCCCTCTTCACACATTGAGCACCTACATACACGGGACAAGGACCCCCCGCTCTCCGCCCCGAAGGCGTTAGGGAGAAGAGAAATATAATATTCCACCGATGGAGACAATCGTCAGTGCTTGGTGTGTCGCTTACCATATCAAGACGTATTTTTAATGCATCTGTCTGGTTGGCTGCAAGTGGTGGAGAGGGGGACATGGCATAAGGGGAGGCGGGGGGGAATCAGAGGGTGAGAAAGCCTTCTGCACAGTTGATTTGATGGCTTGGATGGGGCGGAGGAAAAGCCATGGGCCTCGTCACACCCCATCACGTCTCGTCTCGGCCATGTCACAACGGATCGCATAAACCGCATGGCAGTCGCGGTTAAAAAAAAACGCAGACACAAAAGACACATTATCAAGAAATTGCTAAGGCTAACTATCGATTCTCATTCAAAGAAGTAAAGTCCAACTATGGAGGGGGGGTATCTAAATAAAGCTATGTAAATGTGCATGCCGTGCATGTATGCGAGGGGGGTATGCGGGGTATCAAAAAGCGAAGCGAAGCGAATTCTATAGGTAAGCCACACGAGTGTCAAAAATGCCAAAAAAAATCCTCGCAGGTCCCGTCTCGCATGTAAGGGGGTGGGGGAAACAGTGATGGTGGGGGTATCCAGAAGCCAAGTGTTTGTGTGTGACAAACACGACCAAATCCAAGAACAAACAAGGTACGCCAGATGTAAATGCCCAGATTCCTGCGCTATGCTCTCCTCCGTCTTGGGTGCTATCCTTCGATAAAAAAAAACAGTAAACGATATAACGGGCCTTGTCGCAACAAGGAATAAAAGTGCGGTGGCGGATGCGAGACTCGCGGCGATGAGCGAGTCTGGACTGGCATGCCAACCAGTCAATTGCCGGTCTGGCCCTGTGTGCAGGCCAGGGACCGGGCGATTGGTGCGACCACGGTTGCACCTGGACATGAGCGCCCGTGACAAATACCAGGGCTGCGACGTGGTCTCGGGGGGAGGCGATGTGAGGCTGAGGGTACCAGCCAGAGCAGTCTGGGTGGCACGTGGTGTTGCAGCCAAGGATGGCGAAGTTGGGCATGGTAACGTGAGGATGCACGTGAGGGCCGCTCATGTGACCCGAGCCGACCCGAGCAGGCGGCGAGTGGCGCAGTGGCCACGCGCGCGCGTACGTGCGTGCGCGTGTGTGCGAGAGCGCGTGCAAATGTGACGTCGATGTTTGTCCAGTCAAGGACTTGATAAACATGCGTCAGCACAGGACTGCCACAGCACAGCCATGTGGTTGGATGGTAGTCATGACGACTTGTGATAATACGGGATCATCGCATGGCCAGTCATGATGATGGTAGTCGTGGCTCACTCGACCTGCTCCGGTGACTCTGCAATGGGAGTCATGGGCTTGGAAGTGCGGCGCTGCTTGCGGGTGCTGCTGCTGCGGCGGCGCTCGCTCTTGGGCTTCTTCTGAGCGTAGAGCGGTGGCAGGATGGGAAATGCCTGGGCCATGGGGGGCACGCGGGGAGGAGCTGGAGCCTCCTCGAGGAGCGGGCAGGCAAAGTCGTCGTCAAAGTCCTCGCCGAACAGATCAGCATCGCTGATGTAGGACGAGGGCGGGCTGCGGTGGTCGAGAGAGGGACCAGTGGGCCAGGATGGGTAGGCACACGAGGAGCCACGCGAGGAGAAGGAGTCGGTCGAGTAGTTGCTGTAGAGCGAGCTGGTGGGCGACGACATGTTTGCTCTGGGCGAAATGGTAATGGGCAGCGACTTGGAGGGGGATGAGGCTGGCGACGGATCAAAGTGCATGGTTGTGTATGTGGTGTGGTGAGGTGAGCTGAGGTCAAAGTAGTGTACGGGGTGGGTCTTGTGTAAGAGTATATGTAGACAGGCACTTGCGGGCACTTTCGGCCGTCGCGTTGATTCTGGTTTTCGTGATTTTTTCGTCAGGAAGCGAGAAGCCGGCAACTGGACCGAGGGCGCGGAAGGTTGTTAGCGGGCTGATGATGTATGACGCCGATGTGGGTGGGCAGAAGCAGGGTTGCCGGGCCTAGCTCGGTAGCGGTAGCGGTGGGTCCTGGTGTCGGATAGCGAAAAGGGAAGTGTGCGATGTGGCAAGCCGGGACCGAGGGTTGCAGAGCAGGTGGGACGGTGGAGATGGATGGAGATGATATATGTATGTGTGTGTGTAGGGTGAGTAGTGTAGCAGAGCACAGGATATAAGGCGCTCGAGTCAGGCCCAGGCACAATTTACGCAGAGACGGAGCGATGATCAGATGGAGGCCAGACCGTGGGGGAAGCGGAACGCATATATCCTTATTGTTGTCTGTTACGCCTCGTTCCGCTCCCTCAGCACGCCCTGAGTGATTTGCACCTGGGGGGGCGTCAGTCGGTGAGCGACCGCTCTTTGCAAGGCGCGTGCTGTGGTTGGCCGCCGCCCGCATGCTCAGACCGCCCCTTTGCCAGCACTGCCTAATCCGGCCTATCGCTGCCCTGCCCCGTTCTCTCCCGGCCGCACATGCACTATTGCTTCGTGTGCCACCCTGACTCTGCACACATGGCTTTCTTCTTCTTCTTCTTCTTTTTTGCTTTTGTCGCGCCCTGCCTGCCTGCGTGGGTGACACTGACGGCGGAAACACCACCCGCGACTCAGGCCAGCGCCACGCCCGCCTCGCCGCGGATAAGATTCACTGTGCACCCGCTCGGCCTTCCTGCATTGCGTGGCGTGGGCAATTTAGTCCTGTTTGTATATGACCTGCCTCCCCACGCTTTCATCCGCCGGCTTCTGCCATCCGGAAAAGGAAGAACATACGCACTGACGGCCGTGCCTTTGCCCCGGCTGCCTGTCCGCCTCTCCGGCTGCAAAAGCATGGTAATAATATGCCGGGGGCTTTTTTTTCTTGCTGCTGCTGCTGCTGCTGCCCAAAGGGTGCCGCCAACGCCAATCGATTCTGTGCCAGCACGCCTCAACTGTGACCCGGGCGGTTTGGCCATCCCTTAGCCATCCACGTCGACGAAACAATGACTCCTCATCGACAAAGCTACTCCAGCTTGGCCCCCCTCGAAACCACTCACCAGACTGGACCCTGAGGCCCCCCCTCGTGTCCATGGCCTGTCTTAGTGCTGTTGCGCTGCCATCACATGCATTTACACAGCCGATCAGAGGGTCCAATGCTCGAGTCTAGCTTTGCATGTGACGTGCCTGTCACAAGCCAGAGGCCAACCACACAAGTACCTTGCCACCACCCTGCGCTGGAAGAATACTTCCCGGCCCGACATGTCCCTTTCTGCAACCCCCCGACTTGCCAATGCACCACATGTACGCCATCACCACCCCCATGCTCCACTAGACCCCGTCCCAGAAACCTTCGCTGCGCCCATGTCCTGCTCCCTGTGCAACTCGACGCTGACTCTGACCTGGCGACGGCTGACGTGCAGCGATACGGGCTGAGTAGGACAAAGTCTCTCGCCAGCCTTGCATCATGCGCACCACTTGCCCAAACCGTCGGCTGCCTTGCCAATCTATCTTTGTACCTGTCGAAACACACAAAAGTATTTTCAGGGCTGTTGTCATGTCAGCCTGACTGTCACCGCCGACCGCCCGACGACTCACTACAAGTACAGCCGTTATTTTGCCTGCATCCGGGCGCGTGGCATCCGGGGGCGACTGGTGGTGCGTGCTCGCGGCGTGGAATCTGGGGATCGTGTTCCCCTTCCAGAGCTTCTCCGCTTCCATTCTTCCATGGAACCGCCGCTAGAACGACGGTCGTGCCCTCGCCTCGAGCACCGGCAAAAACTAGTCGACATTTTATGCAAACTAGTCGCTGTCCGTCTGCCTCTGAAACCAAACAATGTCGCCATGGCGCCAGAGCGACAAGGTCAGAATGTCCTGCTGCCACGTTGTCCAGACATCTCGTGCACATGTCTGAAAGCTCCGGTCCCAAGCACAAACCTTCTGCAACCCCTCCGGAACAATGGCTGCGTTTCGGAGCCGCATGCAGCAACAGACGTGACGACGAAATGCATCCGCCATCTTCTGAAACCGCGTCCCAAACCGTCTGGTCCTCTTCCCCCTTCAAACCCACCAGCAGAGTAACTTTGCCGTAGCCCCTTGTTCGCTTCCCAATCTGGCTGCTTTTCCCTACACAACACACACACACACACACACACACACAC